>CAXKVX010004365.1:0-17271 GCA_964058865.1 Eleocharis quinqueflora
CACTCCTTCAGTTAGCTAGCAAATTAAAAGAATGTTAATTTGTTTATTGGCATGTAGCAGTTTGTGGAGAGCAATAAATTCAATTGATTCCATGAACCTCTTATCCTTTTTTTAATGCACTTGCTAATTCCGGGACAATTAATTTTTTATAAACTTGGAAGGATTGATAGTTTATAAAATTCTCCAAATAGGAAGGAGGCGAGAGACAATTAATTTTTTCTTTTTTGTACGCAAGCAGAAGACCAAAGTATAAGAGAATTGAAAGTCTAAAATTGAGCGGTTGTAATCGAAAGAAATGAAAATCTCACGCTTTGTATTGATCTGAGAGGTGAATAGAGGTTTGGAGTCAAAAACTCCAATCTCCTTTTATTAGTAGTGAATTAATGTTTAGAACATATCTTAATTGTTATTAGTATACTATATGTAGGGGCGAATGCACCTTAAGCCAGGGCAGCAAGCGTCCTCTCTAGAATTTTTTTTGCAAAATAACCCTGTATATTTCTACGATTTGTCAATTTTTTTGGTAAAATTACCATGTATAATTAAAAATCTGCTTTATTTTGCCTCTTCTGGAAAAAAAAATATAGATCTTGCCCTCTGATAAAAATCCTGAATCTACCCCTGAATATATGACATTATTTTTGTTTCTTTCATTACTCAAGATATGTAATAGAGATTTGCTATATAACTATAATTTTAGTCAAATATATATTATTGTGTGATGTCAGATTATTCATCAATTTAATACCATAAGAGATTATTCAAAATAAAAAATAAGACGCGACATAATAGCGATGCTGAAGCGAATATGTTATATGACAAGCATTTACCTATCATCTTAATAAGGACATTTTGAGAAAAGTACATTCAACATATGAACCACAAAATGAAGGTAAGTTATTTCTAAATCTTTCTCTACTTCATATAATTCTCTTTTGAAAGAGCAGAGATTTTCTTTGATTGTAAAATCTTAAGAGCCACCTTATTTGAAAATGGCGTGTTCAGATTGGAGGATGAGAGGTGTGAGAAATGGGGAGAATGCTTGTTTAGAGAAGCAACGACGGTTAAGTTGTAGAAGGTTTTGAGAGAGAGATATAAAGAGAGGAGCTGAAAAATATATAGAAGAATGTGCTGGATCCGAAGACTAGGGAATGAGATTTTCTAAATACCAATATTTAATATGATTTGATTAAAAATTCGGTTATAAGACATTTAACACCGGATAGTAAGTAATAATCGATGATAAAAATTTTAACACCAAATATTTTAAAAATTCGGTGTTAAAACAATCATTTAACACCGAATATTAATAAAAATCGGTGTTAAATTAAAAATAATTTTACAGTCATTTAATACCGAATTTTTAGTAAATATTCGGGATCAAGTTTTACACTAAATTTCTACAACGCCACTGAGCGTTTTCAATACCGGATATTACTACAATCTAGTGATAATTAGACGACGGTATAAAGCTTTTTTGTGGTAGTGTGTAAATTTAAAAAATTTCATTCGTCTCTTGGAGGGATGAGAACAAAAACTAATATCAATCTCACAACACTAATCTCAGATATCATATGACATTATTATCTCCAGAAATGTTTAACACAAGAGCATAGTTTATGGTGGGGTTATGATATGATTTTGCTTTCAATCCACTGTATATAAATTATACTGTTACCCCGTATACTTCCACAGTACCACATGAGCCTTTTTCTTTTAATTTTTGTGCCTTTTTTTTACAGTTTGAGGATCTCTCTGTTTTTTTCTTTTCACATTTCAAAACAAAAAGGAAAATAGAAATATGAGAAAGAAGATCGATTTACACGTTTCTCGAGAGGAAAACATAATCAACTCATTCATAGAAATTTAATCTTTTGATATATACTTTATGACAAAAACTTGGTATTTAAAATTTAAGTACACTGAGTACTCTAATTTATCTGAACAGTTCAGTTTATCGAGATTGAAAAAAATTCATTCATTGTAATTTTTGTTGTACTTAAAAATTACTTTTTATCAAATTCCATAAATTAAATTATCCAAATAAAATAGAACTGTTTAAATTGACATAATTGCGATGGAACTTCTAGTAAAGAATGTTAGTGGAAAGTTGAAACAATAACACGAATTATTCCACCCGAAGGAGTGCACTTGGCACAATCTAAACAAATATTAAATAAAGGTACAAGTGGATTGACACGTGTAATTTAGCATATATTTCATATAGAGAAGGAAATTATTAGCCATCCAAGCATACTTAATTCAATCCATGGTGACGTGGAAATCACTAACTGAAAGTAATTGTTTGTTTAAGAAAGATAAGTCAAGTTCTCTAACTTTTTAACGCAAAAAAATATATTCATTTTTTTAGTAAAGACCTTTTTTGTTGTTGCATATCTTAAAATTGATTTCAATTTTTATTTTACTTTCTTTACTGAAATTGAGATGTCAAATTCGATAAATAAAATTCGAATTATATATTATATAATTAATATATCAAATATTGTCACAAATATTATATAGAGTAATATAAGATATGTCATAAATGTGATTAATTGAGGAATTGTATAATACGTATTTCGTCAAGTTTTAGATACGAGTACATATAGAATTAAAATAAATTATAATTATTGATCGACCATATTGATTTAACTAATTCTAGTATTAATGTAAAGTTAGAAATATTATTTGGGCTAATTCGATCAAATTGGATCAAAGTCCAAGAAAAACAGACCAATCAACAAGTGTCTCGCCGTCGTAAAAGAGCCTCTTTCCGCCGCAGAAGACTAGAATAGATTTGGCAAGAAATCTGCAAATTTCGGCCCAGGTCATTGGAAGTCGCAAAGAGACTAGGCATATTTTCTGCATATTTCAGCTCAAGTCATTGTGGCAACAAAGAGCGTTTTTGCGGCTTCAAACAATGAGACAGAAAGGCATAATTTTCTGCCTATTTTGCGATATATTTCTGACTTGTGCTCCAAGTAAATCATACATTTTGAAAAGGATTCGAAGAGAATTTCGATATCAAATATTTTATAGAATAATGTTATTAACGATGGTATCTCTCTAAAATACGTTATCAATGTTAGAATGGAGTCCTAAGGTCAATTGCTAGCTAGTGTTGAAGTATTTTTAACAATTACAATTCAAAATTGTTATCTTATTAGGGTCAACGTTTGATAACCTTAAGATATACAATTCTTATGTAGAAAATCACGTTAATATCATGTCAATTCAAAATCAAATATAATCGTCATAAAAACCAGCTAAATATACTCATATAACAATCCATCCATTTTTTTGGAAAATTTTCACAGAGGGCCAAGGTCCAAAAATGTTCAACAGATAGAGCCAATAGCACCCTAAAAATTGCACAAAAGGGCAGGGGCATGACTATTAGTCGCGCCCCTAAGAAATTTCGATTTTTTTGCTGAATTCAAGGCATTCTGCTGTTGTTTTTTCAAATGTGGGACCTATATTTAGAGGCACAAGTAATAGTTGCGCCCCTAAATGTTGCTGACAATTCTTTTTTCTAAGTTATGATTATTAATACTATATGCAAAAAAAAAAATTGTCAGCAACATTTAGGGGGCGTGACTATTAGTTGCGCCCCTAAGTGGTAGGCCTCACAACTGAAAAAGCAGTTGCAGAATGCCTTGATTTCAGCAAAAAAAAACGGAATCTTCTTAGGGGCGCGACTAATAGTCATGCCCCTGACCTTCTGTGCAATTTTTAGGGTGCTATTGTCCCTATCTGTTGAACATTTTTGGACCTTGGCCCTGCGTGAAAATTTTCCATTTTTTTTATAACGGGTCTGTCTAATGTCATGTCATTAATATGCATTTGTCTAATTGGTATGAAATATCATATTCATAATATGCAAAGCACTAACAAAAGACAATAAACATGCAAATCCAGAGATAATTACGTCTCCATATTGATTACAATGACTATGACTATATATCTAGAATGACATCACAATAAAACATATTATATATCTTCACAACAAGTCACATTTTTTATTTATTTTTTATAAAAGTAATGTTTAATTCATGTAACAACAATACAACATTCATTAAATTTCATAATACATAAATAATTAAACACAAAACAATCATCACTATGATTGTCCTCTGGTATATCACTAGCTTGCAATTATTTTAGGCTATTAAGCATATTTTTATTTTTAATTTATTATAAGAAATGAAAAAGATTGTAAATTTTTTACTAGGGAGGTATGTGTCTAACTTGAATCGTAGGATGCTCATTATTAATACAGTATTCATAAATGGGTAAAATTTTCTTTACCAATCCTAGCTTTGTACCTGCTTCTTTTACTGACAACTTTGCTTATAATGTTGTGACACGTCAAATTAAGTGGCTAGGAAAAAATTGTTCTCAAGAAATCATTATTAATTTGACTTGAATCCCAGGAACAACCATAAAAATGAAAATGAAAATATATTATGTCAAATTTCAGTTATAATAATATGGTATGGAGGCATTAATTAATAATTCCGGACTTCTAGATGTCGAGGCGAATGTGCCTCTCCGTCTGCTGTTACTATCATTACAGTTGGAGAGAGATCATTGCTGGAAAAAAAGAGAGGAGGAAAATCGCTTAGTAAGGATATGTCATATAAACTCTCGATTCGGTACTGATTCGATTTTTAGTAAGATTTTGAAAAGATCGAGCATATAAGGCTAGGTCTTAAAAGAGTCGGATTTGTTTCAAAAATACAGACTTCTATTTATCCGGCTCTTTCAAGTTCCGATCCCGTCCAGCCCTGATTCGGCCCTCTGCAACTCTTATCCACGCCAGTCTCTCAGACTCTTATCAACCCTTTCACAATTTAAAAAAAATAAAAAAGAGACCAAAACCCTTATTATTCGGCCCTGATCCGACCCTAATCTGATCCTCTGCAACTCCGAGGGCCTGATAAGGGCCGAGCCTTAGAAGGGCTGGATCTATTTTCTTAGAAAAAAGTCCTTATTACCTGGCCCCTATTAAGTCATCTTCAGACTCGGTCCTTACCTGACCCTTTCATAGGTTGGTCCTTGTAAAGCTCAGCCCGACCCTTTAGACTTTCACTATCATTTAGTGGTCGTCTCTCGCTTCGACTCGACCTCACTTTTTCTTAAAGGTCTCTATCGTGAAGGAAGAGGAGAGAAATTGCACCGCGAGTTCTTCCAGTAGCCACCTCTCTTCTGATCTGGCCTCGTCTTCCACCCTTCTTTCCCTCCTCATTTCTCCTTCCAGTCAATTCCAGTTCATGAATTTTTTTCTCAACGGTGAGCAACAACGGTTGTACTGAGTTCCAAAACGTCGTGGATGCGACTGTGAAGAAAAAATTGAAACCATAATCATAGCTGGAAGAGATTTGTGATCTAGAACACCTAATGGAGCTGTAGCTATGCGACATTGGCCCTTCAGTTGTTTAGCAGCAGCTCCACAAAGATCCAGCAGAGTAATATACCGGTAATCACCCATATGAGAATACAATATTGAATGCAGGTACAATGTAATTGATTTACTGATCTATAGTAAAATTTGAGGGCTCGATCCTCATCTTTGAAGAGAAATGATGTTATGAGGCCAAGTACGATGTGCGAAGAATCGTGAGATGTACTCAAAATAGTTGATTGATGATATGTTACGACAAGCGGTGCATGTCTTTTGAATCCCGGTGATGATTGATAAGGACTGATGTCGTCTTCTTAAAATTTTAAGATATTTTGTTTCGTTTTATTATCTGTATCTATTTTTTTAGTTTCTCTTTTTTCTGATTTTTACGTGTCTCTCATTTTCTTCTTGTAATTTAAAAGATCACATTTATACACGATCACTTTATAATGAAATTTGAGGAATTATCCCATCCTTTTCTCAAAAGAAAATCCCGGACTGCTAATTCTCGTTGCTCTTGTGCAGATAACTTAATAGTCATTATCAGCAAAATAAATCAGTGATATACCTGTATTATTTGTTATCATAGCGTTCCAAACAAATAAACAACTTAAATATGTTTAGAACTAATAATTGTAATGTTGTATTTTCCATAAATTTTACTATACATGCATTCATACATGTAATATATGCAGAATTAGAAATTAATTTTGTTTTCTTTCTCAGAATATCAATAATTTGATTTTTTTATTTTTATTTGGATAATAATAATTTTACTTATACTCATATCATATATATGACACAAAATTTTGATAATACCAAATAATTTTTTATTTATTTCGTAACAATTACAATGATGCCGAATATACATCTCATTAAAATTCAAACAAAGGAAATGAAAAATTCAGAACTTGATAAGACAACCCTATTTAGAACACTATTTGTAGGCACATGTATAATAATTGCGGATAAGTATTACAATATCTTCTATAAACAGTTTACTGTGGAGCATTCATGTACTTGCTGGAAAGCAAGAAGATAAGCCTACTAGTGCTCCTTTATAAGCTTTGCACCTTATCCTTCATTTACTGATAATGTTTGAAACGCAACTTCCCAAAAGGAGATATCCAGACTCTCTGTTTTCTTTTTCTTTTTGTCCATTCTTTCTTTTTTTTCAATTCACTTATTTACTACGTTACTCGAATACTTTAAATATCTCACCGCATTCGTATTCGATAATCATAGTGTGTTTTTAGTGGTTACTTTCTCACGTTGTCGTAAGGTTGAAGACACTTCTCTTCAAAAGACATATTATCCATGCATCTTATTCTCTCTTACGTATAATAATTATTTTTATTATATATCTTCACTTATATATTATTTTTAAATGTATTAAGTTACTTTTTTAATTAAAACTTAATATATATTTAGCCGCATCCGTATCTAAGATTTTTTAAAATTACCGTATCGCCGCACCCGTATCGTATCGGATACGATACCCATACCTGCACTCGTGCAACATAACTTATTTATATATTCTTTTTGAAAGGGGAGCATAATTAAATGGAAAATTTTGTGAGAATACTGTTTTTGATACGCAGTTGATACCGACTGGGCATTTCCAGTCGACTGGACGCCTCCATTAACTCATTTCATCTGCTGTACTGGACAGTTCCATTTTCTTTCTTATTTGAAACTTTTCCATCGCGTCATCGTTCCGATTGATTCCTGGTTCCGACCTCTTCTTCTCTGGGAAGCATGTTATATTTGTTATGCATGTTATTTCTGTTGTTATGCATGTTAATTGAAAATGCCAGCATACAAAATATGATTTTCAGGCATGTTATTCTAGTTGTCATGCATGTTAGTTGATTTACTATGCATACTTATTTGGTTATGCATGTTAATTGAAAATGCTAGCATACAAAATATGGTTGTCAGGCATATTATTCTAGTTGTCATGCATGTTGATTGATTTTACTATGCATACTTAATTTGGTTATGCATGTTAATTGAAAACGCCAGCATACAAAATATGATTTTCAGGCATGTTATTCTAGTTGTCATGCATGTTGATTGATTTTACTATACATACTTAATTTGGTTATGCATGTTAATTGAAAACGCCAACATACAAAATATGGTTGTCATGCATGTTATTCTAGTTGTCATGCATGTTGATTGATTTTACTATGCATGCTTATTTTTTGTTATAAGTTGTTATGCATGTTATTCTAGTGTCGTGCATGTTATTCTAGTTGTTATGCTTGTTATTTGATTTATTATGCATACTTACTTATTCTAGTTGTTATGCATGTTAAACTTCATTTTGTTGTTGTTATGCTTGTTAGTTAATTTACTATGCATACTTATTTGATTGTTATTGTAAAACCCACCATTTTTAACAATTATAATAGCAAATAATTACTTTGTTAATCATAGAATTAATCATTTATTTAAAACATTAACTCTAATCCTGCAAGAAAAATACCAAAAATGTAAATCTTTTCTTTTTATTTTGTAACTCACAAAATTTCGTATTAATGAAGACAAAATCACATTTCGAGTCTCCTTGAATTCTTCGCTGCGCCCCGGTCCTTTACCCCACAAATACTGCGTAACCGATCGAAACGAGTTAAAACAGGTCGGGACTGCTGTAAGAATAAACGGTTACGCAAAGTGACGTTAAAACTAGGCCACAAACGATCTCACCCGACACCTTCCCTCTTTTCCTCTTTCCTTCCCAATTGATCATCTTTCTTCCTTTTTCTCATTCTACTGCCACGTCTCCTCTTCCCTTTATTCTCCCTTCTCTCTCCTCTTACTTCCCTATTCCCTTTCCATCCGTTGCCCTCTTTCCCATAATCCCCTCTCTCCTCTTTTAATTTAAAGTATACCTCAAAGACCACTCCAGCTCTCTTTCTCGGCACATTAAATGTGCTCCCCTTTCCAATGTATCTCTCTCTCATTTAATGCACCATGTCCAACCGTTAACTCTCTCTTCTCCCTCTTAATTTCTCTCTGTCTCTCTCTCCTCGCGCTGTCACCCCACGCTTCTCATCCTCTCTTTCTTTTGTTTTCCTCTGGCTTTTCCTCTCTTCGGTCACTTCCCCATTTACTCTCATTTAATGCTCATTAATGAGTCGACCCACCTCGACTCCCCTTTTTTTTTCCCCTTTCGACCCGTCCTCTCAGCCATAGGGAGTTGCTCTCATTTTCTCTTGGTGCCTGTACGATCGGATGGCACATGTCTGTCCCCTCTTGACTTGTAAAAGGCCGAGCACTCAAGTGCTTCGTACGAAATACTCGAGACACCCTACCCGACCCTGTCACCTCCAAGACAGGGCTGCGTCACGACCTAAAGGATTGATTGAGAGGAGCCTATGCCAACTGGTCACCTCACTCCCCCTTCGCTGCTATAAATTCCTCCTGCCGCCCCTTTCGGCCTCTCTTCTTGGAATTTTTATCTCATGTGCTGAGAATCTCCCTACAACCCCGAGTAATTTGAGAAAAGTGAGAATAGAAAAAAAGGGGAAGGCAGCGGGGGTGTTAGGCAAGTGGGAGAGGTGATCAGACTTGTTGCGTGACTTACTATCTCGATCCTCAACCTTCGATCCCTACTGGTAATAAATTAAACCCACACGATTTGGTTCTTGAGATTTTTACGTTGCTTGTTTTACTGTTATGTGTCATGCTATTGCTTATTGGTTTTATTTTGTGCTTGCCCCGGGTCTGGTTTCGATCCTTTTGTGCTGACCTGTGATCTGTGTATGTGGGATACTGGCACCAGGTCTATAGGACCTTGATTTGGGGATTTCTTTACTGAGAATTTTGATCTGTGCCCGATAAAGAGGAAAATTTGGTTTCTGGTCCTTTGTAGTATTTTGACCTTGCTTCTCTGTTTAAACATCTACTCTGTGGGAATTGTTGTTCGGGTTCGTGCTTGCTGAATCAGACCTGTTATGGCCATGTACCAGGACAGATACTGGTATTTGCCTTTTTAGTTATTCAACCCTGAAATTCGGGTACTGATATCGATTATGTACTGATGCCCAAAATTGTTGCTACTGTGTTGATTTCTGTGTTTGTTGTGTGTCTTGCACCCTATCGTGAGAGCAGGAACTGGGCCAAAGGTGACGACTGGCCCATTAAAAGTTAGTATACGAAAAAGATTTGTTTTGGGCCTTAATGAATTAATAAGAGGGACTTTTGGGCTTAAACGACCCATCTGGGTTTCCGACCTTACTGTACCCAAAAATGAATTAAAATTTAGATAGGCCGTTGAGCCCTAAGGCCATCGGGCCTTGCTGGAATTAAATAAATAATGGGCCCCAAAGAGAAGAAAATTTAAAAGATAAGAGGAAGCCTTTGGCCTTCTGAGCCATTAAAGGATTTTAAGAATGTAAACTTTGGGCCCTTGAGGCCCAACAGACCTAAAACAGATACTACACGACCCTGCTATTAAAGACAGATAAATAAAAGATAGAGTTCTAGGTATTTTGGGCTTGGGCCCTGTTTTGATCGAGCAGGGTATATACAGATACTACATTTCAAAATTACCGGCCCGGCCCGCAATACTTAGTAACTAGACTCAAGAATAAAAGGGACCAAGAAGGGTATATAGGGAAATGACGACCATAAGTCCGTGCAGCACGAGCTTCGGCTATGACGCACGAGTACGGACTTCTGATCCCACTACAAGATTAACACAAACAAACCTTAAATAATTAAAATTTACCAACTTGAGTTTCTATATATTTTTCTATACTATATTTAGCACATAAAACAATATAACGAATATTATACGACTCAGCTATATAGTAGGATAGTAGCTTGGTACGACATCATATCTGACATGATTACACTTGATTTACTAGTAATGCGTAACGACTAAATTAAGTATTTAAACTTGGTATAATACTAAACAATATAATGTAACAATTATAAGCTCTATTAAAGTGTAATGTATTTATATACATAAATACTCGAACCAACCAAGTAACTATGTAATAAATTACACACACACACACACACATATATATATATATATATATGTATATTTAATTTAGTACACTCGAATCACCACCAACCATATTGAACTAAGTATAATTATATAAATAATATTATATATTGATCAATTTCTCTATATCACATATAATATATTGTACACCTAAACTACCCATGAAAAACACTCGAATATCTAGGGTAACACAACTAATTAGTTATAAGACTAATTAATTATAATACATATAATACCTTCTAGGCGATACATATAAGTATATAAGTAACATTAATACAATACATAAAAATACACATAATTATGACTAAGTAAATATTTAATTTCAATGATAGATATATATTGATCAATTCCTCTATAAACGCATAACTAATATAATTACACATATTTGTTAATATAAAATTAACTATTTCTGTTTCTTCTTTTTGATTAGTTAAATAATAAAAGTCCAACTAAAAGTAGTTGATTTTATAACATGCTTTCATCGTGATTTGTTATTTACATTCGTTGCCTTATCGTCCTGACGCCACATTGAATGATGAGAATAGTAACACACTCAGAGCCACATTTAAATAGAAAGGACAGAAACAAGTGATTGTACCCACACTCACTGTGCAGCCGGGACACTGCACGCAAGACTTGACTAAGTAAAAATATTGAATAAAATAAATTAGGAGCATCAAAGACGTCTCAAACGCCGTTACCTTGTCATTTGATTTCACTTAATATGTTACAAGTCCCTCGACTAATTAAACAAACTCGAAATAAATAAATAGGAGACCTAGTCGACTCGGACCCGCACACAGGGGACGAGACTGACGCAGCTGCATACGACGCTGAGGTCAACGTGGACGCAGCAGATCCTTCGATAGAGTAGCTAGCGCTTCTTTCCAGGTGTGGATTCCTGGGGATTATATTCCTTTCTCTCTCTTAAATTAGGACCTACCAGTCCTACCTAAATTGAACTGCAGTACCAAATTACCAATAAATTATAATCAGGCGCCCGTAGATCTTGAACTGTCATGAATTCATATTGGTAATTGAACCAACTATTTTGACCAACCTGCATTGCATGTCACCTGCATTCATATTGCACGTGAGATCTGTTATATGGATCGTATAGGCTATTAGACTACTTATAGGTAGATGCGTATCAAATATTATTTATATATTTTCGTTGGGAGTGATGAGAGTCGGGCCGGTGAGTCTAGCTAGGACGGATGTAGTCTGGGGGCATCGTGAGGATGGATTACGTACGGTAAACGGTTTCGCCCGTGGGGTCCATTTCTCGGGATGTCCCTAAGGACATTCGACCACTGCTCACCATCGATGACCATCACTTGGTGGCTCGTAGTGCCAATTCGAGTGTTTGATTTTCAAGATCCTTACTAGTATAAATATTATAATATCTTCCTTTGAGTGATTAAGGTTCGGTTTCTCAGTTTAGAGTATTGCGTGTCATATGTGAAGTATTGGAGCTATTTCGTTCTTTATATATTTCTATTAGCCGATATTTGAGATCTCTAAATATTCGAAGGGGTTCCCCTATTAACTCTTAGTAAGTAACGGGGAAATCTGGGCCTCCCCTTGGCTTTAACTAGTACAGGGAGTTCCCTTTTTATTATTATTCAAACGGGTAGTCGGTTCCTTATTTTCGTATGACGGCTGAGACCGAGAGTTTAATTTATTTTCTTATCTTTCGTGAGGGTAGGCTTCTCGGTTCGCTTTTTGACCGAGTGTGTGCTCTTATAGCCGCTCTGCTTTTACCAGGGCGTTTCGTTCTGGAAACTCATATTTTAGTTAGGCCGTGGTTGATTTGAGACCCGTCCAACGATTACGTTGGGCCTGTGGTTGACCTGGGACCCGCCTAACAATACCCTTAGGCTTGTGGTTACGACCCGTCTGAGGGGGCGAATCCTGAAGTCCCTACACCCGGGGTTTTCTAATTGGACAAATCGTTTCTTGTCTGGGAGCCTTGATATTATCCTTACTACCTATATATATATACTATTATTCCTCATGATATTTTTTTGGGTTTCTTTCTCGTATCGCCTTTTTGGATAGACTCATTGTTAAAAATGTGAAATGGTTAACTAATGCACATATAGGTGTCGTAATTTAATTTTAGATAAATCTCAGTAAATGTGAATGGTCCAACTTTGAATCGGATATAATCCCAAAGGCTGGACCTTAATCCACACTGAGTAAATTTTTATAATTTACTCACGTTCCACGGTTGGTTGTGGGGTCCAGGTAAGAAGCAGGAGTTCTTTTGCTGTCTAGAGGAGAGCGCTAAGATGGAGTCCCCAGCGTCTTCCGTTTTGAGGATCAATCCATTTGTTTTCTTTTATTCCTTTTATTAGGATTAGTGTGTAGTAGGTTAGCTAGGGTCGGTCCCACATCCTTTGATGGGATCGCCCTCTTTAGTATGTATTTTACTTTTGTTTTGCTTCCGCTGTGAATCTTGTATCCAGACGTTGGATTATATATGTATTTGTTGGATGTTCATGTATTGTGTGTGAAATGTGTGTGCTTTTCCTAATATTAAGTATAATAAATTATTCTTATTTATATTTCTAAGTGGTCAACTAAGCCTTTCGTGTACTTGAAATCAAGTACACGTGGCGGGATTAACACCCCTAAGTTAGTCATTATTTCTGGGGTGTGACAGTTATGCATGTTATTATAGTTGTTATATTAGTTTTTGTGATGTAATGTAGCTTAAACTTAATTTTCTGTTGTTATTCATGTTAATTGAAAAACACATGCATACTTATTTAGTTGTTGTTATGCATATTATTTATGTTGTTATGCATGTTATATTTGTTATTATGCAAGTTATTTCTGGTGTTATGGATGTTATTCTAGTTTTTGTGCAGCTTAAATTTAATTTTGTTCTTTTATGTATGTTAGTCAATTTAATATGTATGCTTGATGTAATAACATGCATAACAACTGAGAAAAAATTAATATGCATAACAACTGAGAAAATATGAATATGCACCAAAAAAATCAATATGCATTATAAATAAATTAATATGCATTACAAATTTGCATATATACGAAATGAAAATCTATCATATATTAACATGCATTACAAATCGTAACTCAAAACAATTAACATGCATTATAAATTAATTGAATAGAACAATTTGTAAAAAATAAAGAAAAATTTAGAACGAAATGGACGAACGTATCAATTACGTATCACTGTATCAGCTCCCTAATTAAATTAGTGTCAAGTGTCGACTAAAGGTCCATTCAACAATCAACTACGGTGCATGTTGAGGCTGTGGGGAGCCAGGGAGGTAGGGTAATAAGGCGGTCTCTGACAGATCTGATGGCGACGCCGTAGTCTGCCGGTGTACCCCCATACCTCAGTGACATTTCTCCTTGGATCATTGGCGCTGACGGGGCCTGTAGGGAGGCAAAGTAGTGGAGGAGCACAGTTTGTGAAAGATGTTGAGCGACTTCCCTGTAGATTGGGTCATGGGTGACGAACATGCATGATAGGGGAGGCCGAGTGGTTGGGAGTGGAGTTTGGTTGCTCATTTCGGTGTATAGGCTGTTCTGGAGAGAGAAAGGAGGTGTATTGAGTGAATCTGAATACCGGATAGGTACTGGTTATGGTGATATTAGTAAATTCGGAGGAGACCGTGCAACAATAGAGTAAGGTAAAGATAGTAGAGAGTGGCTAGGGAGAAATAGATCGTAGCGGTATAAGAAAAGACAGTAGGCAGGAGTTATTAGAGTATTAAAGGTGGTGGGTGGGCATTAAAGGCGGTGGAGTGGCCATCAAAACTCCCCCTCAACATGCATAGGTTAGCTGAGCCCCCTCACAGCTGGTTCGGAGATCAGCTTGTTTTGAAAAACTATCATGTAATGGGTCGGATCCACAAGTCAGGTCATCCAACTGTATATCTCGTTCGGATACTTTAAAAAAAAATCATGTCATATTTAGTTTGAATCAGGCGAGTCAAATATTGTTTGGCTTGATTGTAATTTTGTTGCTTCTAAAGTGTATATCAGATGTGTCGAAACGAGTTAGGAGTGAATTGGGTCGGACCAAACCAAATCACTTCACAGCTTCAAGCGAGCTGGTTTTGGACAACAGAGTTCGTCGAGCAGTTAGAAAGATCAGAGATGAAGAATGAGGTTAGAGATGATAAGTGAAAGCGATATCTGAGAAGGAGGGAGGCGCCATCGTGCCAGGGGAGAAGTCAGTGGGGGGTCAGGGTCGGTCCCGACCTCTCTTTGGCCAAAAAAATTTGAACCTCTTATTTAATTTTCTAATTAATTTTAATTAAATGATAAAATTTTAGTTAAAATTTTGATGAAATTAAAATTTTGACATCCTTATAATATTAAAAATTAAACAATACTAGCAAATCGGCCTCCCATCTCGGTGTTCTGAGTCCGGCATTGCAAGGCGCTAATTAGAAATAAGAATGAGACAGAGATGCAGCACGAAGGTTCCTTAGTTTATCATTGGTTATCGGATTAAGTGTTACTGGTTAGAGAAGGAATGAAACAACTCAATAGCTTTTGGTGTAAACGAGTGAGATGATTCCAACATTTATTCAGACTCGTGAAATACACGAGCCAGTAAGTTTGAATTAGATTCAACTCGAACCAAATTTAATTAAGTTAAACGTGAAATAAATTTCGAAGTTCGAACAAGTCACGAGTCGCTTTTTTGTTTTAGTTTGAATTTAAAGAGTTGTCAAATGTTTTGTAGTTTGTGCATTGTCATATCCATGGCAATGCCCTTATTAATTCTCTCACAATACCTATACGCTTGTATTTAGTAGTACCTTTTTAAAATTTATGAAATTACAAGGTGATACAAGAAATATTTTAATTTCAGTGAAGAGAATGCAAAGAAGGTATATGTGGGAGGTATACCATATTACTCCACAGAGGACGATATAAAGAGCTTTTTCGAGGGTTGTGGTACAGTTACTGACATAGATTGCATGAAATTTCCCGAGACTGGCAAATTTCGAGGCATTGCTATTCTTACTTTTAAGGTCTGTTTCTTCAAGCCTGGTCTTTTATTACAATTTTGCTTAACAGTACTTTCCTTGTCCCAATCATGGCATTTTGTGCTACCAATACCATGCCAAGCAAGACCCGTGGCATTTACTTGTCATTTAAGATATATTTTTCATGGAATGTTTGGTACTTATAACCATACTGGAATCTATTTTTAAGGTGAATATGATACTTAGGCAACATAGTTCAACAAAAAAGCAGTCTGTAAGGCATTGGCACCGTACTGGTTTGGATATGTAAAGAAGTGAATTTTGCATTTATATTGACCATTGCACTATTTGGCTCTGAAGTTACCTCAGCAACCATTTCAGACTTTGCAACAATGGTTTTTGGTCTTGTGTAAAATAGTCTCCTTGGCCCACTGTTGCTAACTTTTAGGTAAATCGAAATCACTGTGGTATTTTGGCAGTGCAGAAATTGTTTTGAGAAAATTTGAATCGATAAACACAAGATTAAATTTCAGATTTTTCAGATAAGCACAAAGATTACATTTGCCTTTCTTTATTGTGAACTTGTGAAGCAATAATATAGGATGAGATTCAGTATCATGATTGCTGGAATCGGGATCAGATACCTGTATTTCAATTTAAAATTGACATTATGCTATTGGAGTTTTTCTGATAGGGTTGTCTGTAAGTTCTCTTACAATGAAATTGCAAAGTTATGCTGTTTTTTTAACTGACAAGTTTCTTCAGACAGAGTCAGCAGCTAAACGAGCAATATCTCTTGATGGATCTGAGTATCTGACATGTAAGCTACACTTTGTTATCTTTTCTTTTTTTCATTTTTTGTTCATCCAGAATAAGCTGAACTGATTTTATTACCTATTGCTTATTAATATTGTTTTTCAGGGGAGGATTCTACTTGAAGATTCAGCCTTACAAAAGGAAAGGTCCAAACAAGCCTGATTGTTCTCCCCAAACGGTAGAAGGTTATAACCGCATATACATAACATAGGCAAGCTTTCATGGGATATAACTGAGGATGATTTGAAAAGCCTCTTCACGAGCTGCAAAATCTCATCGATTAGATTTGGAACTGACAAGTCAACTGGTGATTTCAAGGGTTACGCGCATGTTGACTTTGAAGATGGTGACTCACTTGCCATTGCACTTAAGCTGGACCAGGAGGTGGTACGTGGACGACCCGTAAGGATCAAGAGCTGATATGAAGTAAACTCAGACTCAGTTCTTCAACTGCTTTCTAGACTTACTTTTGTTATGGGAATATAGTACTTGATAAAATAGGTTCTGAGGGAGAAAGCTTACTGAAATTGCAGTTCTTTTTTTGGCAAAAAAATGCGCACTGTCAGCAGTACTTGCATGAAGGTGCCTATTATTTCTGTTATTTGCAAGAACCATTTACAACTAAGATGAATATTAGGGTCCTACAATAAAAAAATTTGATGACTTCGCCGTCAACGTAAAAAAGAAAGGAAAAGAAAAAAATCCAAAAACCTTTATAAATTTCTCCTTGGAACCAAACTTATTTCTCCTTGCCTTCCATTCCCTCTTATTCTGGTCCTGTTATTGGATGAGACTGACAGATTGGAACAAACAACATCCTTTGTGCAAGAATAAAGGGCAGTTTTTCCAAAAAGAAAAAAAACAAAAAGAAAAGCTTTCAATTATTCACCTCTTAATTACATGTACCTTTTTTAGAGAAATTAGTTTTTTGCCACCATTTTTTATGCCACTCTTCAAAATGCCATTAAAAAATTTTCAATAGCTAATTTGCCACTAACCTTATTTAAACTTAATTAAAAAATAAATAAATAACTAAATAATGAAAAGGC
>CAXKVX010004366.1:0-22786 GCA_964058865.1 Eleocharis quinqueflora
GTTGTAAAGTACGGCTTTAATATTTAACAAATTATATCTTCACTTACGAACGTTAGATTGAGATTTTTTTTTTTAAAATGTCCATATAATTCTTACGAACGAAATAAATCTGACATCAATTTCTTGCAAAAGTGTTAGAAATGAAAAATATATAAATCAAATTTTCTAATATTAAACTCCGTTAAAGCAGTTTTTAATCAAAATTAATGCCCTTTCTTGTATTTCGGATTAAAAAAAATGATTTTTAATTAGTTAGACGTTCTCCACAACGAATGAATTATGCTTTTACTTTTTTTTTATTGAATATCATGTTGAAGAAGAAAAAAAGTAATTAACCTCAATTGAATAGCTTTTTAATAATTTTCTAGTCCCAATTATTATTAATTTTTTAAATGCCACTGCAAGATTCAAATCACATCTCTTTCGTAAAGAGAAGACATGCAAATCGCTATCAACTAGAACTAGAAATTACATTGCGGCGTACTGTCGCTTCTTATTTTTTAAGAAGAAACTTTTGTATTACAAAAATAAACAGTACAATTATACTAACTTGAATATTTTTATTTAATAACATTATTTCATCGAAATTAGAGATATAATAACAATTATCATACATTTTTCTCAAGTTTTTTTGAAAACATGATGATTTATATGAAATGAGAAAAGGTGTGAACATTGATGGCATGAAATTAATGTTATTAATAATTTATATTAAAATTAATGACGTGTCTCATTAATGACATGTTGCGTGTCTGACAACTTGAACACACGTACAATGCAAGTTGAATAGCAAAATGAAGTGTCAGAAAAATTGAACGCGTCGACACTTAACAAGCTTTATATATAATATTGATATCTATTTTTTGCTAGAAAGAATTACCAGTAATTTCAAAACTTCATACAGAGGCAATAAATTATTAGAGATGTTTACATACCCCATAACTGATTGACTTTTATAAATTATATAGTTTTCAAACTCCCAATATTATTATAAATAAAATTTAAACACAAAATAGCTAACTAAATGTCGAAGCAACGATCCAGGCTTCAAAACTAGCCATTCAACGATGACAAATATTGTAATGTATGTAACATTGGTTACATCAATGATAAGAAATAAATTGAGTGGCAATCTACTCATCTACTGTAATTAGCCAAATTTATCTTGGAACTGCTTGCCATGTCACCCTCGTTAATTAGGTCATCATCACTATTTTGTAATCATTCATGTTCTCCATCTTTATTCTTTTTTTTTTTTTATATCACAAAGATCAACACTATGATGCAATCATGCAACATTCACATATATACTAAAATAAAATCTGATTCATAGTACCATTTACTCGAGTATTAGAAACTTAAAACTTATTCTAAAGGTGAATCAAACTATGACGTAATCACATTAGTGTTCATCTGGTGATATGGAGTTGGCTTTTAGCATTTTTTTTTTTACTTCTTTTATTTTCACAACTACAGAAAAGGTGTTATTATTGTCCTCATTTAATAACGGATATACAAAAATATCGCTATAATAGAGTTTTTTATAGCGGATCATAGTGTAAATCCGCTATAATAGATGGTCTATTATAGCGGATGACATCAAGAGTCCGCTATAATAGGTCTATTAACATAAATGCCGCTATAATAGAGTCTTTCCACGGATCACAATGTAGTATCAATTCAACGCTCCAAAATTTCACAGTCTCATGGATTAAGACAAATTTTCTTCCCAAATTTTTTTCTTTTTTATATAAATATCAACTCTCTATCATTCTTTCTTCACTAAAATCTTCCATCATTCTTCATTCTTTAATTTTCCCTCGTTCTTCTTTCTTCATACAAAAATCTTTCCTCATCCTGCTTTCATCCTACAAATATTATTGTTAACTAAATTAATGTTGATACTAATTACTCAAGTGGTGATACTATCATTTTTGATGTTGATCCTAATTCCTTTGTTGTTGGTTGATGTCTCAAGTGGTGATACTACCAAATTTTATTGTTGATATTAATTCCTTTTGTGTTGATGTCGCTGCCTCAAATGCTGATACTATCACCTTTAGTGTTGATACTAATACATTTTCTGTTGATATTGCTGCCTCAAATGATGATACTAACAACTCTGGTGTTATTTTTCTCTTGTTATTGATACTAATTTTGGATCCCACACATAAGGTTTAATGAGACACAATCTTTCGACCTTTTTTGTTTTGTTTTGAATAGACTTGAATCTAATGAGCTAGAGACTTGATTCTTATCACCCAGAATCATGTACATCTAGCATAGATCTGAAATTAAAAAATGAAAATTCGTTTGTCTTATGCGAAATACGAATATGCGATACAATAATTTCTCATTATTTTATTACCTCTTTTTGGATATCACCACATTCACGGGGACCACCACTACTAGTGTTGGATATAAAGGCGGAGACATGCATCGATCTGTTACGCGTCACGCACAACGTTTCCAATGGGTGAGGTCATTTGACGTGAAATGATACCTCAACATGTTTCTTATAAGTTAATATTTTCTAATTTTCTGGCTGCTTGAATGACGTCGACGGCTATTGAACTTATATTTTTCTTATCTTAATTAATATATTAAAAAAACAAATACAAGTTAGTAAGTAAACTGCGATACACTTGTTCAGAAAAAACAGTGGTATTGAGCCGCAGATTTACGCAATTAAGGATAAAAATATTCATAGTGGATATTTAAATAGGGTGTTGCTATAATGCTTCTAACATTACGTTTAGAGGTAGATTCAGTATATGCGAGGGGGCAAGTTTTTTTTCTGAAACTTTTTTTTTGCAAAATAATTGTATATTTACAAGATTTGTCAAGTTTTTTTTTTTTTTTTGCAAAATAATCATGAATATTAAAATGTGCATCATTTTGTCTCTCTGAAAAAAAAATTATAGATTTCTCCTTCCTGATGAAAATTCTGAATCCGCTCCTGATCATGTCCTCCAATGTCTCTACCATATCAGATAAATGAGGCTCACAAAACCTTGATCGTAGGGAGGTCCATTTGTCACATGTGTGGGGGGCATTGAGAGACGTGATGTTGGAGGCAAGACATATTTATCCATTTAGATATTAACGTTCGATTGAGCCAACCATTAGAACTTATTATAAATAAAAGACATCACAACCATATTCTTAAACTGAAACTAGCTTATATATTATATGACGAGTGATATAATGCCTCCATTTATGTATGTCTCTATGATGCCTCCAAATCTACATCATTCATTAAAATTAATGAACGATTTAGATTTAGTTGAATAAAAAAACGTGCATGATGAATAGTGTGAATTTTGAAGGCACAATGAAGACACACAAAAGTGCATTAATATAACGATCATTATATCCCTCCTCATATTATATATAGGGAGTTGCGCTAAAATACTTCATAAAATATCAAGTTGCATATACTTTAGACTCGTAACTCGAGTTACAAAGTACACATGATTGATTCAGACCGTTGAACATGTTCTCCATAGTAAAATCTACTTGGATACCAAATTTTATATTTTTTAGAATTTTTTTACTATTAATATTTTATCGGATGGATGAAAAGTGCATTAATATAACGATTTACAGACCTCTAATTTAACGAAATTTCCACCCACCCGATAAAATAGTAAAAAAATAAAAATGTAAAATTTGATCTCAAAATATGTTTTAGTATGGAAAACATTTTCAATGATTCGGATCGGTAATTTGCACTTCGTATCTTTAAATACAGTCGAAAATATATGCAACTTGATACTTTATAATTATGAAGTATTTAATTAGTACAACTATATGTATATATATGAGATAGTTAGACACTGACATAGCCTTTTATCTTTTCGAAAGAAGGAGTTGCATGTGCAGCAAAGCTATTTTCAATTAGCAAGTAACATTGAAACAAACCATAATGAAATATATAAAAATTGAGAACTGCCCATATGTGCCCCTCATTCGAACCACTTGGGAACTACTGAATTAAACAAGCAAAACCACCATTGGTTTATGACTCATTATTTAGTTCGCTGCAAGTACGTAGCTAGCTAGTAACTATAGTATAGTTTATGGAAGATTGAAGTCAGCTTAATTATTGTGTCCAAATTTTACACTGCAGCCTTATATTTATATATATAGAAGCTTAGTTTGCCGGAAGCTGTCATTTGTTTTTCAGTTAAGATTTTCTTATATCATACGACATGTTACATAATGATATCATTATAGCTAATTAAACCTATATAGCATACATATATCTGTACATTCCAGCAAGAAAAATAATTGTTTATGTTGTAGCCGAAATTATTGGCAATCCAAATAGACCTGTCAACGAAGCAAAAAATAATTTCAGTAATTCACTGTACTTTGCCACTTTCCCCTAAAATCATTGCTGTTGCTGGGAGGCTGAGAGACCGGTGAGATCCTAAGATCAATTATGAGTGCGGAAGTGTTTTATCAAATACAATTCAAATTTTTAGATCTTAATCACCTAACTAAAATTACAATAAAGCAAGTACTAATTATAGCAATTGAGCAGTTCAAGTAATAATGTGCAAAAATAGCAAAAAGAGAGAGTAAAGAGCAAGAGATCAAGAGAGAGCAAGAGAACAAGCTATGTACGTGGTTCAACCTACAAACAAACTAGGCCTACTCCACAGGACCCTTGAATTCAAAAAATATCTTCCAAGACCGATTCCACTAAATAATAAGTGTTTTTACAATTGCACAATCTATCTTAGGTTTCTTATCAACAAGGCAATCTATCTTATGTTCCTAAACCGATGCAAGAGGCTACACCACTCTACAAGACAAACGTGTCAGATTGACAACATATATAATCAAGAACAAGGATGAACTACTTGACAACACAATGTAGTTCACCAAACTAAAACAACAACAAATTGATCTCTCGGATTGACTATTAGAGGATTAGATATCCTAAACACTCTCAAGGTGTAGATCTTGAAGGAGAATACTCAATTAGATGCTTGAAAACTTTGGGTGAGCTTTCGTAATCATTTTGCTTCGAATTCCCAAGGTATATATGGATGGCACATATTGAAGTTTTGAATTCTTGATCTGCACAACTTTCGTTACAGGCTTACAGCAAATGCCTAACTTGTTACAAAATCCGTTGTAACGAGTTAGGTCCTTTCTCAAACTACCATTCAATGCATCTCTGGCTGACTTCTGGACCCTCCTGGATAGGAACACGTTGTGACAGATGGGGAACCCGTTATGACGGGTTAGTTCCTTATTGTGATGGGTCTGTGATGTGTTGTCGTAAAGCATGGCTTTGCCAATATGTCAAAATCTCTTGTCTTCCAACTCTTTTCTTCTTCAATCTGTTACAACAAATTGGTAACCCATTGTGACGGGTGAGCAACCCGTTATGACTGGTTGGAGACCCGTTGTAATGGGTTTCCCTTGCGTTACCATAACGCAAGGCTCTGCCAAGTCTCTGTTCTTGCCAAATTGCTTGCTCTTGATATCATTGTGATTGTCTTGACTTGTACATGCGTGTTTGAGCATTCACATCATAAAAATGTACCTGTATAAACCTGTAACTCATCAAAAATCAATTGTGCAAGGTTATTACTGATTTGTTTAGCAAACCAAAGAAGAGTTTAATCCAACAAACTCCCATTTTTGACAATTTGCAAAATCCTATGCGTGTGCAAATAATTCTCATGCACAACAACACATTTCTCTCTCTTTTTGAAAAGTATGGCAAAATGCTCAATTCAAAATAATTACTCCCCTAAATAATAGCATGTATTTTCAAATAAAAAAAATAAGCAATTGCTCCTCCTTAATGATATGAATTTTGCAAATAAAGCATAAGTAACAATTCAATTTCGCAATTTCAAGAATAATCTAGGAGCATAATCAAGAGACATAATCAAGAAATATAACATGAAAGATGCAAGCAAAATATTTCGAAAAACAAAGTCAAGTGCTTACAGAACATGCATACAAATATCAAATTTAACATTCAAGTTCCATAGGAGCATATAATTTTTTTAAAAATATCTATCCTTACTAAACTACTCATCCTCACTACTCTCATTATCATTGTCATTCAGATTGACTTGAGTAGCCTCCTCATTCCCTTCTCCCATTTGTGCTTCAGGTCCGGTTGGTTCGGAACAATCATTTCAAGTTTCAAATTGTCGATTCCAATTTTTCGAACCATGAAGTTAAACTCATTTTGGATGTCAAGTCTCTCATGCACTCTAGCTGAGTTATGCTTCTCAAAATAAGACAAATGGTATACTTGTTGAGAGATATATTAGTTGCCTTCTTCAACGTTTAGCAAGGAATAATGAGGCATTGGATTGATGGTCGAAGAGGTGTAGTGATAGTAGTCATTAGAATGCTAAAATCCTTGGATGTTGAATTGCATTGGAGGAGGCATGTAATAAGAGGTATTGGCAAAATGCATGCTTGGAACGGGTTCCTCCTCTATGAGTTGTGGAGCATCCGAATCGGTGTATTGATTTGGTTTAGCTCCATCTCTCCTAATTCACTCATTCATTGGCTTGAGTTTCGGTTCTTGAGTCAAGTTCTTTTTGATCCACCCTTTCTTTCCAAGAAATGTGATAAGGTTAGCCAGTAGGTAGATAATTAGGTTGGTTTCTTTTGGGCTGTTTGGGATGACAATACGTTTGTTTACACGAATCTTAATCATGAGGTGAGGGTATGTCAAGCTCATTTGTTTATGTAAAACCCACCATTTTTTAACAATTATTTTAATAAATAATTGTCTTATTAATCATGAAATTTACCATTTAATGAAATATTATTCATAATTTAACTTAGGAAGAATACTTAAGATTTGAAGATTTATTTTAATTTATTTTGACAACTTACAAAGTTTCGGACACCAGTAAAAGAAAATTTGAGCATAATAAAATATAATCGATATATAAATACAAACCTACAAACCAAATAAATTAATAAACAAATCAGTTAACTCTAATGACGAATATCATAATAATTAGTACATATCTAAAGTATGGAACTACGTATGAGGAAAATATTAAAAGTATTTCATTAAGATAAAATATGTTATCACGACTCATGGGTTGAGTAAATATGAATATAATTATAAATTTCTCGAATAGATACCATTAAACAAAAATATTAAATTACTAATTCAATTATATAAATTTCAAATCATTAAATAAACACATTTTTATTTTATAATTAATCTCACATTTAATCGCTTAATCGGGTATTCTATACACGATCTGCACTAATTTGAAATCTCTTGCAATAAATCCCTACAATAACATCTAATTAAATAAAAATATAATTACAATAATATTGATAGATTAGTTTCAACTCAATTAACATAGTTATCAAATTTAAAATTTTCAACTTTTAATACCTAAAAACAACTTAATAAAACCAATAAATTATATTTTCATTTAGATCTGCATGCAACAGGTCACTCAACCCACCTCAAGTTCAAATGACACCTACCACACAAACGATCACATAGTATGGTCTCAATGGACCAAGAACTTCTAAAACTCGAGGAAACACTAACGCTGCAATAGTATGTGACCCAATGGGTCACGATTGTGTCCTGCAGCGACCAACTACACGAAGTTCACACGAGCCACTCCGTAGTGGAAATCCCAGTATCCCACTGACCCTCTCTATCTGCTTCTTCGTTTTACTACGCCGCGTCCCCATAGACCTTTATGTGGCGGGTCATGATGTAAACTAGCAACGGGTCATTTTGTGAAAACGTTGCAGTCTCTCCTCTCCTGAATTATCTCGAACCCCATTCCCCACTAACCTGTCACCTCTCTCTCCCTTTCTCATTTTCGTCCCGTCCCCTCATGTCCCCCACGAATCCCACTCTCTCTCCCTAGAATTCTGCAGCACAAAATTCTATCTCTCTCTCCCTCGGTAACTCCCCCGACCCCTTTTTCCATGCCATCTCTCTTCTCTCTCTCTCTCTCTCTTTCCTCTCTTTCCCTTCCCTAGGCAATGCCTCTCTCTTCCAGCACTTAATGCCCATCACCTCTCTTATCTCTCATCCCCATACCGCTCTCTCTTCTTTTTCCCTCTGTCTTCCTGTTTTCTTCACCTTTCTCTCGAATTCCCTTTCTTTCTCCCTATCTTCTCTCGCTGTCTTTTCCCCTTTTCTTCTTCCTTTCTTTTCTCTCCTTTTCGTCTCGTCCTCGTCCTTCTTTGATCGATCTCTCAGCCCACAACAGTGAGCCCTTTTTCTGTTCCTTCCTTGACTTAGCACCCCCCTAACTGCTCCCCTCTCCTCTCGTCTATAAAGCCCGATGCCTGCCCTCCCTCGTTCCTCTGTTTTTGTGTTGTTTGGTCTCATGAGCTGAGAATAGTTTTAGACTTTTAACTTGATATTTCAAAGTAATAATGCACGATTTAAATCAAGTTAACAAGAGGAAGAGGAGCTGGCGGAGACAGTGGTGGTGCTTGCCTCGCCTCAGAACCCCCCTTGTCTGTTCTTGTCTCGGTTCCTTCCTTTTTCGGGTAACCTCAAGTCCCTAAAGGCTTTCCTTTCTGTTTGTTTGCTGTGATTTCTCTGTTGCTTGCTTGAACCATTTGTGTGTGCTGAGACTCTCTCTTACTTGCTGACTTTGACCTGATTATCGAGTATGTGATGATTGCGAACTTACTTGTGAGTACCTACTGGAAATGGGTTAGATTTGGTTGCTACTGGCACATTCGAACATATATGATATGTTGTTTGTTAAATCTGGGTTCTGATTTTTGTGGCTGGTTTTCCTGATACTGTTCTGACACCTTCAACAGACCCCCTGACTGACCATTAACTGGCCCTGATATACTGGCATGACCAGTGCCAGTATCTACCAATCATATTGTACTGGCCTTATTGTTTCTGTCGATACTGGTCTGGCCGAATTCGTGTTGATTTTCACAATTTAGGCCCAGTGAGGTTCGGTATAGGGCCTTATATTTACTAAATGGACTAATAACAAAATGAAATTAATTGAGATAAATAAAAATATAGGGCCTTTGGGCCCTACATGCCTATTGGACCCTTGCTGGAAATTTAAATATCAATGGGCTTTTGACCCACTGGCCTCTGGTCCCTGTCGAATTAAATTTAAAGGGACAGATAAAATATTATAACTTTAGGTTTATTTTGGCCTTGGGCTCTATTTGGGCCGAGATTGGTATATAAACAAGTGCTACAAAATAGTGGTTCGGCCCATTTTGAATCTAACAGTTGTAATATACCCGAAATATATAAAGGACCGAGAAAGGTATAATTGGGAAATGACGACCATAAGTCCGTGCAGCACGAGCTTCGGCTATGACGCACGAGTACGAACTTCTGATCCCACTCAGGATTAACACAAACATAATAATAAATAATTAAAAATAAACCAACTTGAGTTTTATTTGTGTTTCTTATATATATTTTTCTTTTATACTATATGTATCACAAATAGTATAACGAATATTATACAAAGTAGTTAAATAAATAGGTTAGTTTAAGTATACGATAACGTGATTGCTAAAGGACTCTTGAATTATAGTACGCAACGATTAAATCAGGTAACGAAACGTGGTATAATAATAACTACGTGATTAAATGAATCAAATTTAATGCATGTATATATATATATATATAAAGTAACTAAGTTACATATAACATGTCTATATATGTATACAAGTAAAAATGTATATATGTATACACATAAATATATATCTATACTCATATGAACATATATATATATATATATATACGCGTAGATAATAATTAACACCCGGACCATCACCACATAACTAGACTAAGTATAAATATATATATAATAACATATATTGATCAATTTCTCTATAAACACAATATTAATATGCATATATAAATAGTCTAATAGTGTATTTTCTTCCTTGATTTGTTCAAATAAAAGTCCAACTAAAAGTAATTGAATTTATAACATGTTTTCATCGTGATGTGTTTTATTTGTATTCTGCAAGATACCATCCTGACGTCATAATAACTAACGGGAATAGAAACACACTTAGAACAATATTTAAATTAAATAAAAAGAAAAGAACATGTGACTCACATACACTCGCTGTGCAGCAAGTACACTACACACGAGATTTGACTAAGTTAAACTATTAAATAAATTAAATTAGGAGCATCAAGGACGTCTTAAACGCCGTTACCTTTTCGTTTGATCTCACCTTAATTACAAGTCCTTCGACTAACTAAGCAAACCCAAAACATATAAATAAGAGACTTAGTGGACTCGGACCCACACGCTGTGGACCAATTCTATACTGCCGCTGACGACGCTGATCCCAACGCGGACGCAACAGATCTCCCGTTAGAGTAGCTCACGCTTCTTTCCAGGTGTTATATTCCTGGGGATTATATTCCTTTTCTCTCTTAATTAGGACCTACCAGTCTTACCTAAATTGAACTGCGGCACCAAGATACCAACAATTGTTAATCAGGCCCCTAGATCTTGAACTGTCATAATTGCACACTGGTAATTGGACTAACTAATTAGACCAACCTGCATTGCATGTCATTGCACTTCATCTTTGCATGTAAGATCCGATATACGGATTGTATAGGCTATTAGCTACTTATAGGTAGATGCATATAATATATTATATGTATTCTCTTCGGGAGTGATGAGAGTCGGGCCAGTGATCACCAGCTAGATGTGGCGTGAGGGCATCGTGACGAGCGAATTACGTATGGTAAATGGTTTCGCCCGTGGGGTCCCCTCGTCATGATGTCTTCATAGACATTCAGCTGATGCCCATCAAACGTGATCATCACTTGATGACTCGTAGTGCCAGTTCGAGAGTTTCATTTTCAAAGATCCTTATTAGTATATATTTTATAATACTTCCTCTTTGAGTGATTAAGTTTCAGTTTCTCAGTTTAGAGTATGCGTGTCATATGTGAAGTATTGGAGCTATTCCGTTATTTATATATTTCTATTAGCCGATGTTTCGAGATCTCTAAATATTCGATGAGATTCCTCAATTAACTCTTAGTGGGTAACGAGGAAATCTGGGCCTCCCCTTGGCTTTAACTAGTACAGGGAGTTCCCTTTCTATTATTATTCAAATGAGTAGTCGGTTCCTTATTTTCGTATGACGGCTGAGACCGAGAGTTTATGTTTGTTATTTTCTTTTTGTGAGGGTAGGCTTCTCGGTTCGCTTTGATCGAGTGTGTGCTTTAATAGCCGCTCTATTTTTACTATGGCGTTTCGTTTTGGAAACTCAGAATTAAGTTAGACCTGGTGGCTCGAATACGAGACTCGTCTAACGATACTCTTAGACCTGGCGGCTTGAATACGAGACTGTCTAAGGGGGCGAATCCTGATGTCCTACACTCGGGTTCTAAGTTTGACAATTTGTTCATTTGTCAGGGAGTTTTGACACCTTTCCATATCTCGGGTTACTTATACACTAGTATTCCTCTTAATATCTTGGGTTTCTTTTTCATATCGTCTCTTTGGATAGATTTAGATATTTAAATTGAATAATGGTTATTAACACATTTAGGTGTAGTAACTTAGATATAAATAATCTCAGTAAATGTGAATGGTTCAACCTTGAATCGAATATAATTTCAAAGGCTGGACCTTAATCCACACTGAGTAATTTATAACGTTCCACGGTGGTTGTGGGGTCCAGGTAAGGAGTAGGAGTTCTTTTGATGTCCGGAGGAGGGCGTTAGGATGGAGTCCCCGACGTCTTCCGTTTTGATGATCATTTCGTTATTTTTTTCTTTTACTATTCTTTGGTTAGGGTTAGTTTGTAGTAGGTTAGCGAGGGTCGGTCCCACGTCTTTTGATGAGATCGTCCGCTTATATATGTATTTTATTTTCTTTAGCTTCCACTGTAAAAACTTTGTACAAACGCTGTGTTTTATATATACATACTTGTTGGATGTTCATGTACTGTGTGATATGTATGTGCTTTTCCTTTAATTAAGTATAATAAATTAATCTAGTCTGGATTACTTAATAAATAATTAAGCCTTTCGTGTACTGGTAATCAAGTACACGTGGCGGGATTAACACCCCTAAGCTAGTCATTATTTTTGGGGTGTGACAGTTTATTGGTTAGAAAGGCTCTCATATGGTTAAGGATAATGAAAGGTATGTTGACAATCTTATCCTTGACAATGAGATGCCTCAAAATAAAGCCATTGGTATGCTCAATGTTGATTTTAAGATCTTTTCCGGATATTAGAATGTTGTTTATAAGAAGAAACAACAACCTATGAAATGCAGGTAGTTTGGAACCAGAACAATCTTTGTGCGAGTCATTTGCTCCTAATCACCTCTTATACTCGATAAACGACTCCTCATGTTGTGGTCACTTATGGTAAACATCTACTTCTTCATCATGCTCAACAATACCAAATACTTTGGCTAGGGTTTAGGCATTGATTGAAATTTCTTTACCATAAAAATATGTGGTAACCTCGATTGGTTCCTTGGTTGGCTTCATGTTGGGATACAAAACACTTATCGAACTTAACACAAATCTTTGGTTCAATTCAATTAAAGGCTCCATGCCAAAAATTCAATTGTTTGAACCAAACAATTATACTCCCATTTACTAATTTAATTGTCCTCATTTATCACAAAGTTAAAGGTATCCGAAATGGGTGTAGTCTTGAAAGTATTATGAAAGGTAAAGAATTCTAAGACCGATCGGTACAAAGTTCGATTTTGGGAGGAATTGACCCAAGGATTAAAGGTTCTTTCTTGTGCTGGTTGAGAAGAAGAGGGGTTTTGTGTTGGTTGAGAAGAAGAGGAGTTTGTGCCGGATTTGATGGTGGATAGGATTTGTATCCAGATTGGAACTAGTATTGGTATCAGATTGGTATGTGAGAGAGGGTATGATATCCCTTTGTGCCATAACCCTCTCATTCTCTCCTTTTCTAATTGTTTTTCAACCTTCTTTCTTTTCTTACTACTAAAAATAGGGTAACTTTGGAGGTGCCATGAGAAAAGTGAGTACCAAGAGGAAATTTACGATAAACATGGTACTTGATTAATTCTTGAAGGAAAGTGGCTTGATCTTTAGAGAATTTGCTTGAGCTCTTGAGAAATTATGAGAATTTTGAGGAAATTTGAGGCTAGGGTTTCAACAAATAGAACTCCAAGGGTCTAAATTTGATTTATGCAAGAATAAAATCACTTGAAGAAGAATAAGGGTTTTAAATAGCACTCACAATCCTCCTATTACAACAATCCATTACAACAGGTTGTCCATCCGTTACAACGGGTTCCCAGCCATTGTAACAGATCTCTCTCTTCCCTCTGTAACACAAGCACTATTTAAAACTCTAACAGCTAGTCTTTGAAGTACATACCCGTTATAACGAGTTGTCAAGCCGTCATAACGCGTTATACACCAGTTGTAACGAGTTTCTTAACACAAGCAATGATTTTCAACTTTATTTGTGAATTAATTTACTGTTATGCTCTCCATTTGGTCTTTGATATTTATAGGGTTCAACTCAGCTGTCAAAATGCAAATGCTCAGACTGAGTTGTAATTTGAATAAAAAAAATCAAACAAGTTTCACAAAATATATGATTCAATTAAATGAATATTAAATCATACATTGTACGACATGACTCCCCCTCAACATAATACTCAAAAGAAAAATCAAATTAGGGGACTCTTGTGACTCTCTAGACAATTAATTGGTTTAGTCTACTTGTGCTAGGCACTTAAAATGGATGTATACTCTTACCATTCTTAATACGAAAAAACGTTCTTGATATCCAAAATTCAAACAAGATGAACAAAATATATTCTTGGAGTTAATATTGCTATGATCATAGTCACTTTTGTTTATTGGTCTCAAATAACTTACCCTTAATATATATATTTGTCATGAAAATTATTTACTTTGTTTCTAGGATGATAATTTGATTGGTAGACATCATTGTATCTTTTTCTTTGATAATTGCTACTAAAATTCTTGTAATCCTTTTGCACATTTCTAAGGTTACAGTTTGGTTGAAAAGTACCATTAAATATTTTCTTTGAAAATTGTTACCAAAGAATCTACCATACCTATCCTTAACATAAATCTTTGGTGGTTAAGCTCTATGTTGATTGGTAATCCTAAAATTATTTCTAACTCTAGGTTTGTTTACCACCTTTCTAGAATCAGGTTTAGTGAACTTAGTTCTCTTAGTGTATCTCTTGTTATATATGTATGCATGATTTTTAGCTTGAGTATGTTTGTCATTTTGCTTAGGTAGCTTTTCTATTGTGGAAGGTTGTTTCTTTACAAATCGAAGTTCGATTTTGTCATGTGGGCATTGACCAATATACATCTTGTCATAGTTATTTTTAGTGTCATGATTTGATGTCTTAACAAACTTAACAAGTTTAGAAGCCCAAGAGTGTGCTTCTTTTAATTTCTTTTTTTTTTTTATCTAAATTGACTTTGGTCTCAAGGTCTTTAATCCTTATTTCTAACAATTCAATCTTAAATTTAAGATCATTAATCGTAGAATCTTTAACATTCATATACTTTTTGGGCTCATTAAATAACTCCTTAAGCTTAGTCACATTAAATAATCTTGATCTTTATCTAAATCACAAGACTTATCACAAGAATCATAATGAAATTTAGAGAGATCAAATTCTACTGTTTTAGCTTGGCTATGAGCCTCCATATATTGAGCACTTGTAATATTTTTCTTTGATTGAGCTATCTTCTCTTGTGCACATGCATATACTTTTACAAGACTCAAAGGCTTCTCAATTCGCTTTGGAACATCCATCTTTGAAAGTGTCAATGGCTTCTCCATCCTTTTCAAAGCTTCAACCTTTGGAGGACTCAAGGGCTTCTCAATCAACTTTGAGGTTTCTATCCTTGAGATGCATGATGGCATCTCAAGTCTTCTTGAGGTTTCTTCTTGCTCTTTAGTATATGCATCGTCTTTAACTTGAGCCAATCTCTTTATGATGCAGATCTTCTTCAGATTTATCATGTCTTGCTCCTTAATGACTTTAAGACCTATCTCGATGCAAGTCTTTTTTCTCTTTACAACAAGGGCTAGTTTATTCTCTACTTCACCTCCCCCGAGGTTAATTTCTCCTTCTTCATCTCCACTCTCTTTAGACTGACTTAACCAACTAACTTGCATTGCTTTCTTGTTAGTTCTCTTGAAACATCATTATTGTGGTTTTCTCTTTTGAAAAAAGATGACATAGCAATTTTGGATTCTATGGCCTTCTTTGTTGCATGTTAGGCAAACCACCTTCTTACCTTGGACTATCCTCTCCTCATTCACTTTTCTTTCAAAGTCTATGCCTCCTTTAATAAGCTTGGTGAGAAGATATTTATCCTTGAAGAGTACTTGATAGAGATTTTGCTAGACATCTTCACTTGATTCGAATTTGTAGGAGATCTTGTACGAAGATTGTGTGGGTAATGCCGAGATTTTGGTAGAGGTTGAGCACTTCACTTCCTTGTTATTCTCCTCATGAGAGAATAGTTGTGCATACACTTTCTCGGGTTGGTAAGTAAGGTCTTTAGCTTGTAGAGCCTCGATTGAGCTTACAATGCCATCCCATCCTGATTTCCTCGACACCATTCGTAGAAGCTTTCCAACAAAATCCTAATCACTTATATTAGAGCCTACCTTTACAAAGTCATTTCTCAATGACACTAGTCTAAAATAAAGATTTTCAAAGACTCATTTTCCTCAAACTTCATATTTTATAACTTTGCTGCTAAATCAATTTTTACGAGTCTTTTTTATTTGCTCATTACCCTCATATCTAAGTACCAAGGCATTTCAAATTTTTTTAGCATTTGTGAAATAAGCAAAAGATAATGCAATAGTCTGATAAATTGAACTAAGTATAGTGTTCATGGCACTGTGATTTGAGTATTTGAGGTATTTTGACTCTTTGGTTAAGGTAATTCCATCAGTTTCATAGGTGTTCAACCATCCTCAACAACTTTCCAAAGCTCAAGTAGACTAAGGTAGTTTACCATACAAATTTTCAAAAAAGAGAAATTCTTACATCCTACCCCAAAGATTGATGGTTCTTTCACAAACTTCAATTGTGTCATTTTTCACAAGACAAGATCAAGAACTATCAAGATTTGATCTAATTAGCTAAGTATGAATCTTTGTGCTTTGATAACAATTGTTAAAATGAGATCCTAAGGTCAATTATGAGTGTGGAAGCGTTTTATCAATTACAAATCAAACTTTTGGACCTTAATTACGTAGCTGAAATCACAATCAAGTAAGTACTAATAACAATTGAGCAATTCAAGTAATAAAGTACAAAGATAGTAAAAAGAGAGAGTAAAGAGCAAGAGATCAAGATAGAGCAAGAGAACACGCTATGTAAGGTGGTTCGGCCTACGAAAGAACTAGGCCTACTCCATGGGACCCCTGATCCAAATATACCTTCTGGGACCGTTTCCACTTAATCACAAGTGTTCTTACAATTACATAACCTATCTTAGATTTCTTATCAACAAGACAATTTATCTTAGTTTCCTAAACCTATGCAAGGAGCTACACTGCTCTACAAGGCAAACATGCATGATTGATAACACAATCAAGGACGTAGATGAACTACTGACAATAATGTAGTTCACCAAACTAAAACAACCACAAATTGATCTTTCAGATTGACAATTAGATAATCAGCTATCCTAAACGCTCTCAAGGTGTCGATGCTGAAGGAGAAGGCTCTTGTGCTGTTTCTGGTGCTCAATTAGATGCTTGTAAACTTGGGGGAAAGCTTTCTTAATCATTATGGTTCAAATTCCCAAGGTATATATAGGCTGGACACATCTTCAAGTCTTTAATTCTTGATCTACATTGCTTTCGTTGCAACAAATGCCTAATCCGTTACAAAACTTGTTGTAACGAGTTGGATCCTTTCCTAAACTGCCATTCAATGCATCTTTGGCTAACTTCTGGGCCCTCCTGGACAGAAACTTGTTGTGACGGGTGGGAAGCCCGTTATTACGGGTTGGTAACCCGTTGTGACGGGTCTGTGATGCGTTACCGTAATTATGGCTCTGCCAATCTATCAAAATACCCTGTCTTCCAGCTCTTCTCCTCTTCAATCTGTTACAATAGATTTGTAACCCGTTGTGACGGGTGGGCAACCCGTTATGACGGATTGGGGACCCATTGTGACGAGTTCATTTTGCATTACCTTAATGCAAGGCTTTGCCAAGCCTCTGTTCTTGCCCAAATTGCTTGCTCTTGATATCATCGTGATTGTCTTGACTTGTACATGCATGTTTGAGCCTTTGCATCATAAAAATGTACATGTATAAACCTGCAACTCACCAAAACTCAATTGTACAAGGTTAGTACTGATTTGATTTGCAAATTATCAAACCAAAGAATAGTTTAATCTAATAGTTAGCTGATACTTGAGTTAAAATTGCTTGCTTAGCTTTTGGTACATGAGTCAAATTGGTTGCTTGCAAAAAAATATTTGAGTTAAATTGCTTGTTTTCTTGGTTCTTGCGATCATTGTTGAAACTATTATAGAATGGGAGCATGTATAGGGGTTCAACACCAAAGGAGATTCAAAACCTATTGAATCTTAAGACCCTGAAGGATCTGAACCCACTAAAAAGAGGAAAATTGGAGAAACTTTGAGGTTTGAAGTGCGGAAGCACTTCCAAAGGGGCCCAATTGTTGCTGATGATAGTTATGATGCTACTTGTAACTATTGTGGGATAAAATATAAGATGAATAATCAAAGGAGCACTAGTTCCTTGAGACATCACTATAGGAAAACATGCAAGAAAATGTCTTTCTCAAAGAGGAATAAATCTAATGCCTAGCAAAAGCTTTTGACGGATGGCGGTACAAGTATTCTTTAGCTCTATTAGATTTTTGTTAATTATTCTTGACGATAGTTATGTTGCTAATTAGAGATCATTTTCTTAATTGAGAATGTGCGGGCCAAGCCTTGCTTCATGGGAGTTCAATTAAATGAGATGCAGAAAATGGTTTGCAAGAATGATAATTGCACATGAATATTCTTTTACTTGCATCAACCACCACTTTTTGAGGGAATTTCTAAGAAACTTAAGACCTTGTTTTAAAATAATATCAAGAAACACACTAAAAAAATATTGCCTTAATATTTGTGCAGAGAAAAATGTTATGTTATTTGAACTGTTATGCAAGTTAGATTGTAGATGTAGTTTTAGTAGTGACTTGTGGATAAACAAGAGTAGCGATAGAGATTTCATAAAAATCACATGTCATTACAATGATAACAGTTGACATTTGAGAAGAGAGTTATCACATTTTCCCTTTGTCAAGTTCACACACTGGTAAGCACATTGCTGATATCATTAATGACCAGCTAGTTTTGTGAAACTTACACAAGAAGGTTTCCAGCCTTGTTCTTGATCATTCATATGTCAATGACACTTGCAACTGAGATCTACTTGAGTACATCCATGAAAGATTCACTTCCAGCACAAGGAAACATCTTTCATCAAAGAAGTGGCTGCCATATCTCGAATCTCATTGTTCAAGATGGGCTTGATGTGCTTGCTGATAAGATACATGGCATTCATGAAATGATGAAGTATATTCGTCATTCGCAAGAAAGAATGAAGAATTTTACTTTGATAGCAACACAAGTTATTTACTGATATCTATTTTAATTGTGTAGATCAATTGTAATTATTTTAATATCTCATTGTCTTTTGTTTATCAAAAGTCTAATGCTCCAAGCAAGAAATCTGTTTGGAATGTTCAAATCATATGGAACTCGACTTACTTAATGCTTCGGCTAGCATTGAAGTCGAAGGAGGCAATTAACATGTTTGCTTCCTTTGATAAAAGGTACCTACTTTGTCCATCCGAAAGGGATTGGGACAATGTGCAAGCCTTGATGAAATGTTTGAGAATTTTTTATGATGTCACACCGAAGTTTAGTGGTATCAAGTATCACACCTTGAATATGATCTTTTTGAATTCTATGAGGTATATTTGACAATTAAGAAAATGGATAGTAGTCATTTTCCTTTTATTGTTAAGATGGTCAGAGAGATGTTTGCTAAGTGGGATAAATACTGGACTGATGGAAATACATTGCTTGTTATTGCCTCTGTTTTAAATCCAAGATGCAAGCTTGCAGTGTTTGAGTATTAGTTTCAAATTATGTATCTTGAGGAGTGCTAGAGGTTTATTATTCAAAACCTGAAAGCTTATATGAATACATTGTTCTTGGAGTACTTGGAGGCACACTAAAAAGAGTACAGAAGCAAGCTGACAGTTCATCTAGGAGATACTTTGCTTGTTGTGTTTTTTCATTTCAAATAATTATTTACTTGCTTGTTTACTTGCTCTTTTTTTCTTGCTTGGTTCAACATGCAATCTTCTAATGCATCAAGTATTGTCAGTGACACAAGGGTTGGATTGAGAGATTTCATGCATGGTAAGAAGAACTTTAAACCTGAAAAATCAGAGATTGATGAACACCTAAGTGATGCACTTGATGATGCCCCTTGGATGAGCAGTTCAATATGCTAGCATGGTGAAAACTCGAGGCTCCTAAATATCTTATGATGGCTATGCTAACCTGGGACATCCTGGTTGTCACGATATCAACAATGACATCATAGTCCACATTCAGCACTAGTGGTAGAACATTGTCGCTGGTTAGAAGTTTTCATATGTGTTCAAGACTGATTGTGTGCTTTGATCACTGGTAAGATCCATTTATTTCATCTTCTTATATTTTTATTATACTTAGTAACTTAAATACTTTTTTTTTCTTGTTGTGTTGATTTGCAGAGAATGATGAAGATTTTAGTGATCCACTATGGTCCAGTGATGAAGTTGTATCAGATGATTCTATATGTGGTAGTGGAGCATGACTTACTACTGCTTCATGTCGTTGGACATTTTGCTTGTCACAATGTCACTTGTGAGGTATATTTTGAGCTTGTACCTTTGTTGCCAGCAAGGTTTATTGCCTTCATGACTTATGTTGGTGCTTGTCAGTAGGTCAATAGTGTAGTAAGTGTGAAGCCTGAAGTGTTGGTTTATCAATTCATCTCTTTTGCTTCTTATATCTCATGCTATGACTCTTTAATGATGATATTTGAGTTTATCATGTTTTCAATACTTTTCTTTTTAGTTTTTTTTGTTGAGATTGGTATAATATGAGAAGATAGTTGAGATCTAGGGAGCCAAAAAGATGTATTGTGGTCTGAGACACTGTGTTGAAATTTTATAAGTTTATTGTTGTGATTTGACTTGATTAGAGACAATGTGAAGTGAGTGTTTTGATTGGTTGGAGATAATGTTATGAATTTTAGACTTGTTAATATTTGATTTTCAGTTATTTTTCTTTATTCTTTGTTCATCTTTTTGCATGTTTGAAATTTAGCAGACAAAAAGTCTGCTAACGAAAGTTTTTAGATTTTTATCTGTTTTGTTCATTTAACTCTAACAAAATGATAAACGAAATTAATTCTTCTTCCGATGAATGACCGAAATGTTTAACGCAAATGACGTTGGTTAAACGAAAACAAGTGTTTCATGACCGTTTTGAACGTTTGACATATCTAAATCCAAATTAATATATACACTACTAGAACTGTCATTATTACTCTGGAAGAAAAATTGTCTGTTTTGTGGCCATAAGAAGGGAAAAGACATCATTTCCATGAAATAACTAGGGAAAAGCTTCCACGGAACTACTCTCGACACAAAAGATATCTTTTTCATCGACTACCAGAGAAATAGTCTATTTCCGTGGAGTTAACCACGAAAGTGATTCGACGACAATGAGTCAGCGATTGGGTTCCCCTCTTCTTATTTTTGTGGGTAGCATTTAATTACTTCCCTAGATTGCGCACGGAACAAGTCATATGTAATAATTTTTCTTCAGACACGGCCCCACTGAGTTATCCAGGCAAAAAGTCATATTATTTCCTTGGTTAATATTCTACATAAATAATTTAAGGAAATCCACGGAAATAACATATGTAATTATTATCTAATTATGTAGATTTATTACTAAGAACATTATTTCTGTCGGTAGTGTACATTAGTTTCATCAGTAAATATCTTATTTTTTAAATCCATTTTTTTTTACAGAAAATCTATTATTGTCACAATAACACATTTTTCAAATGTAAAATGATGACATTTAATAAACAAATACACATTGAAAATGACTTTAAATTATATGAATATCATATAAAAGTACCAACTGCAAGTATTAATAGTATCAAAATTTACATTTGTATACTGCACAAAATATGAACTCCATGCTACTGTATCCTATATACCCCATGCTACTACTAATTAACAAAATTTAGAGCATTTCATTTTCCCAAAATTAAAAAACTATAGTGGATTGTTCCGATTTGATTTTGTGTGCCATTGATTCATGGCTACCTCGCCACTTGAGGCTTGCACTGCAAATGCTTGTATCCCTACTCCCTAGTATACAACACCAGAAAGGAGAATTAGAGTTTTCTTGTTGAAATATTTGTACAATACAGCTTGAAGTTCTTTTATTGATCTCAAGCAAAATTAGTGAGGATTTATCCTTGTGCGCATGCATAAACCCAACTTCTAAATTTAATGAAACCCTTCTTCCCCACACACACATGAATGATAAAATAGATTCTATTTGCATTGATTGGGAGTTAGGTAATTGCATATGGGTCGCCGACATTTGCATTCCCAATAGTGCTGTAAAACTATCAAGGACAGCTCGGTCCTAAGTACAAAAATTAAATTGTAAGCAACACAGCACCATTATTTTGTATTATCCCAAAATTTTAATTTGAAATTATGAACAATTATTCTTTTTGAACACAACACCACTATTTCAATTCTGATGGCAGAATACTCATACTCGATAGCAAGCCCATCCCCACTGGTAACATATCAAGGCACATGCACAATTGTTGGCACAACCAATTTACACAATCATTTCTCAGTTTTTATCTAACTTTGTGCTTGTGTCAGAAAATGGTAAAAACCAGTAAGCAAATTGACAGAATAATGATGTGCTAGTAAACAAAGATCCCACCCGTCAGTTCGATAGCAAACATCACAAGCAGTTAAGAAATCAAGCGATAACTACACTGGCACAAATCCTACAACAGTTCATTGCTGTGCCAGTGCCTCTACACATCACAGTCCAGTAAATATAACCTCCCCAATAAAGCAAATCTCATCACACAACAATCCAACCATCACAGAAAAGCAAAGCTCAATAAACATATCACAAAGAGTTCAAAAACACAAACTAAAACTAAGTTATTTGCATACTTACCTGTAATAAAGGCATATTAATTTCTACGGCTCCTTGAGTAGTCTGAGAAACCGAACCATGACCCTACAATTGGAATATATAATGAATACAAGATTTTAGTATCAGCATAAAGGTACTGGCAATAGAGCAATTTGAAACGAAACCATGACCATAAAGCACAAAATTTGAAGGTATTGATGATAGTCGAAGATGAACTTATCTGAGATAAATGTGCAAACATCCCTACAACAGTTTGAAAGGGTTGGAAAATAGCACTAGGAAACAGTTGGAAATTAGAACCATAACCCTATGAGTGCAATTAATAACATAAAATAGTATCAGTGATAGTATTAAGCAACAATGTTAAACCAATGCTATCAACAAAGCATTATCCACCAATAATTGCATTAAAATAAGACTTTTGTTACCTGACAAGTTGGCTTTTGCACTCCACTCATCTC
>CAXKVX010004367.1:0-24835 GCA_964058865.1 Eleocharis quinqueflora
GTAGCAGATTTTAGTTTTACGGGTATTTTTTATCTTTTTTATCTTTAGTAAAATTTAAGTAATCCAATGTTTCAAAAAATTTGGTTTAGAAATAATAGAAGACTAGTATAATATCTACGCATTACATGGATTTTTTTTCTTGATGTCATGAAATATAATGATACAGTAAATGTGTCGGTATAAATTATAAAACTATAAGGAAAATAATTAATGTTGTTATTTTGGGATAAAAAATTAGTTAATTAAATATTTAGAATATAATGAATAAAAAAGTAAATTTAAAATGTAAAAAACTTAACCATGCCTCAAACATCTTGTAGAACTTCTCAAATGAATATTAACCAACTTTTTTTTTATTGGATTAGCCAACGTCTCAAATTCTTGAGTTCGTCAGATTTTTTTTAATAATCAAAATTACGATAAATAATGATATAAAAAATGAAAAATTATTTTGGAAGATCGAAAAATCGCAACGGACGGTGTTGGCAATACCGTTCAATTGGAAAATCGAATTGGACGGTGTTGTGAACACCGTCCAATTGATTTTTCTATCAAAGCCTTTGCAATTTGTACTTTCTAATTGGGCAGTGTTCACAACACCGTCCAATTCGATTTTCCAATTTAACAGTGTTGCCAACACCGTCCGTTGTGATTTTTCGACCGTCCCAAATAATCTTTCTTTTTTCGTATCATTATTTTGTTATAATTTCGATTATTAAAAAAATCGTTGAGTTTGTCACTAACCCCGCTATCCTATATTCTTGCATCATATACAATACATACATACAATATCAACATTTGAAAATTAAGATTCCATTGGAAAAAAAAACAATAATATCTAACTTATCATAATTTGTTTGTAACTTGAAAACTTTGTTGTTGATGCTGTGTACAAATCAAAATAATTTCTTGATTGCACCTTTATATTGAGTGGCAGATGCATAATTTTTTTCAGGGTGGGTCGATAACAGTGAAATTTTTGGCATGCTGTTGAGTTATGACTACTATTATGACAGTGACCTCACTGTCTGTTAAGTGTTAATCAAATCAAACAATAATATCACACATTCACATTAACCTAATTACTCTAATTAACCAAATCAAACAAGTATTTTTGGCATGATGTTGAGTTATCTGAGTGCCTGAGTTAATTAACCAAATCAAACAACCGTACCTCACTGTTGTAGTGTTTCTGGCACGCTGGCAGTGTTGCTGGCACGCAGACCAGAACGGGGCCACAACAACAGGCACAGGTCGCAGGCGTCAGGCGGACTGACGAGGGGCGAGGGGTCGTGACAGACTGACCACGGCAAGGCGGAAGGCGAGGGGCCACGACGGACTGACGAGGCACAGAGTGACGGAGGTGGCGAACTGGCGACTGGCGAAGTAGCGAACCCTAGCTCTTTTCTTTTCTGCTTCGCGGCGCGTCGGTGAAATTGTGAGAAGCAACAACAGCAGTATCGGATGGATGGATCATGGATTGATTTTTTTTCTCGTGCGTGGACTCTAGCGACTTGGCGAATGGCGAGTGAGAGTGACTGAGTGAAAAGTGAAGAGATTTCGCGGCCCAATTTTTTTCCTTTAGTTTTTCTTTTTTTCTATTACAGCTCAAGCCCAATTTTGAGGCCCACCAGTCCAGGGTGGTTCAGAAACTGAAATCAGAGTGGGTCAAGATTAATAACCCTGTATCATTTTATACAGTTTTGCAAAATCCAGGGTGGGTCAGCTGAGAAAACCTAGGCCTGAATAAATCCGCCCCTGTTTATATTCTCTTATTATCATTCTTGAACGAATCCTGTTAATTAAAAAATAAAATAATTGCAAGAACTAAATAATAAAAAAGAAAAATTAATTTGTCTACACACTTAAAATAATGAGTTGTTCGTCCAATTTTCATTTCAAGTTTAAGTGATTATTACTCCATATTGTAAGCGATTCTTCACTTCATATTTTAAATAATTAATATAGAGAGACGAGGTGATTGTTGTTACTTCGCCACAAGTAGAATAAAAAACATATCAAGGAATTATTATCAACTAGACCTGAAATTTCGCTCGACCTAATTAGAAAAAATACTATATTCATAAAATTTTATAAATATTTTATATTATTTTATATACATAAAATTTTATGAATTATTTTATGAAGAATATATGAGTTATATACATGTGATATGAAAATAATTATACAAATTATATGAGTTATATACACGCTAGTTATATGAACTATATACGCGTAATATGAAGAATATACACATAATATGATTTTGTAGTATATGATGTGAAAATAATATGATTTATATAAATATTTTACAATATTAAATTTCATGTGATATAGAACAATACATATAATATGAAACTTTTTATATGTAGATAATATAAAAATATATACATCTTGGCATTCATACATTTAATAAGTGACTTTTGATATTCATATAATTAATAAAAAAGGAACATAATTGATAAAGCATTAAATATAACAGTAAATAGATAATTAATACAAATATAATAATATGCCAAATAATTTTCTATTTAATCCATGTGGCGAGTGTGACGCAAAGAAGTTTAGCAAATTTCAAACTTCTACACGAAATTACAAGAAAAGTTGTCACATATTATCCAACCAAACAATAAACGACTCAGATCAAGACGGTAAAAAAAATAAATGATCCAAATTGAAATGTCGACGTGTCATTGAAACCGACGTGCCAACACCACCATCTTTATACTATTTCAAATAAGAGAAGTGATTATTATATAGCGATGTGGCGATTATTATACACTGTATAACTAATTATTATGATATAAGGATGTCAAAATCATTTAAAGTAATGGAAACTACATCAAAGAAAATAAAGTTACGAGTGATTATTGTATACATATCAGGTGATAATTAAATACATATCAGGAAATTTTTTAATGATGTTATGTGTTCAATCTTTCGTGAGGACAAAATGTGATCCGTTAAGAGAAATTTAGTAATAAATGTTAGAAACCATATATATATAGAGAGAGAAAGAGAGAGTTAGACTAAAGTACTTTATAAAACACGAAAGTGCATATACTTTAGATCCACATCTCATAATACAAAGTGCAAATGGCTGATCCGAACCGTTGAAAATGTTGTCCATACTAAAATCTACTTGGAAACCAAATTTTTCATTTTTTGAAACTTTTTTACTATTTTATCGAATAGGTAGAAAACTCAACAATCTAACGATTTACAGACCTCAAATTTAATGAATTTTCTACCCATCCAATAAAATAGTAAAAAAAAAAAATTCAAAAAATGAAAATTTTGATTTCCAAATAGATTTTTGTATTGTGAGATGTGAGTCTAAAGTATATGTACTTACGTGCTTTATAAAGTACTTTAGCTTAACTCTATATATATATAGAGTTATGCTACTATGCTTTACAAAGCGCGACAAAATGTGCGCTTTGCGATTATGGAACCATTGAATCTTTAATCATCATGCTGGCACAAATCACAAAGCGCGATCCAATGGTTCACAATCACAAAGCGTGAATTTCGCCGCACTTTGCAAAGCATAATAGCAAAATTATATATATAATTCTATATATATGAATTGTGTTATCGTGCAGCATGATGCAAACTCATTTGTGCAGCGGAATTTTCAGTCCGTTTGATTCGCTCGGAGATTCGTGCTGATCGATTCGCTTGATGAGCGATGATTTGAAACTGCTCTCCTCTCCAGTATAATACTCCACTTCAATAGCGATAGTAAAGTAGAAGAAAAAGCGAAACCGACTACTCCCTCTACCCTTGCTCTCATCTCGTTCCTCTGGCTTCTCTCGCTTCCTGTCCGACTCCTCTGCTTATGTAAATCTCCACCCCTTTCTCTCTCCTCTCCCTCTCCAACTCCATCGTCAACAAGCAAAATGAATTCACATGGGACTAAAATGGTCATTCTCAAATCTTAATATCCTAATTCCTAAACAAACTTGAACCTGGATAGTGATACGAGACTAATTAATATCATATGTCTGCACTGAAATTTGTGATTTTTTTAATTTCATACTATTTGGAGATACCAGGTTCATGGTTTAAAAAGAGTAAAGTAATTATCTTGCATTTCGAGAGAGGAATAAGGGTTCACAAAGAGGTCCACATGAAATGTATCCAGAATTGAAATTTGGGATAATAAGGTTAAAAGATCATTTTTGTGAATTAATTGAAGGTATACATTAACAGAGATTCGAATTAGAAATTTTGTAGATTTTAGTTTTGGCAGTATAATACTTTTTAAATCTTTTCTTTCTTCAGTGATTCTGTCTTAATTTGTTAGATTAATCTGGATGTCAGCTATGTGACTACATATATTGTTCAATACATGAGGGCACAACATTCCTGATTGTGTCTTAGGCATATTATTGTTGTTTATTTCAATTTTTATATTGTTCGTTATCTAATTCTTTTTTATTGCTGCATATAGATTTGACGGATGAAAATGGAGAAATTGTTCAACTCGAGATTCTAAAGATAGGGCATTGAACATGACGATTTAGAGTGAAAACTATGTACAGTTTAATGCTCCTATGTATGGAGTTCGTTTGATTTTATAAGTTTGTTAGTATTTAAATTTGTAGAATTCAAAATGAGTTCTGATTTCGTATTTCCATATAATGGGATATTTTTAAATTTTTTTTGTAAGTTGTTCGTAAGCTCTTCTTAGTATATGCTGTTCTCATTTTTTGTACAAGTTTCTATCTTGTATAACTAATTTATTCAGCTAATCCTTTACTTTTGTGTGTCAAATTCTGAGATGGATCAATTTATGTTTTCTTTTTCTGTCTTTTTGTCGTCATCTATTTGAATGTAAAACTGTGTACCAATTTCTAACATACAATTAGGATTTTCAGAAACAAATAGAAGATGTGTTAAACGTTCTTTCAACTAATCAAGTATATTAAATATTTTATGTAATATGCATACTGCTCCAATTAATCAAAGAAAGCCATCTTAACAAATAATAATCTAATACTTTGCAAAAATTAATATTAGAAAATAGTAATACCACATATGCACACGGTTTAGCACCTTCAAGTAAAGACATTAACCATGTTGTACACAAAAGCACCCCTAAATAACAAACAATTATACTTTATACCAATAAATCAAGAATTGATATTTATTTCTTTAATCAGTTGCTTGTACAACAGAAAATAAACGCTTTGTACACAACATGCAATAAAGAAAAAAAATTAGTCTATTTATCCAATATCATACAAACCAGAATCCTCTAATAGGAAAGTTTCACAGAGAACCTCAAAACTAATACAATTTCATATTGCACCGCCTGATTTCCTTTCTACTTAGTTCAAGTGCTTTAAGTAAAATCAATCAACATATCTGACAACTATGGACTAATTAACTCCAATAATTTGATCATCTCAAAACACAACAACAACAACAAATCCTTTAGTCCCAAACATATAATCATCTATTATTTATCTGCAAAGAAAAAAAATATATTAAATCAGAACAAAAATTATCCAAAACATATTAAGTTAAAAAGAAGCATTTCAAAGTCTCTGTTAAATTTATTTTGATATCATATTAACCATTAATACAAAAATGCAATACAATCATTGTTATTATAGTTTCAGCATGATAAGGTATTTCTTAAAGTAGTTTCTTGCTTGGAAATTACCAGAATAACCATACATGCTCCAACCAATAGTTAAATTTTATATCATAGTAAAAGCAAAAATAAGCAAATAATATCATAAATAAAAAAATACTCTAACAAGAAAAAAACAGTCATGCACAGTAGTATATATTTAATGTACATTTGTTACCACTTCAAATTATATTCTTGTACTGATTGAGTCTCACGTTAGGCTAATTTTTATATACAATTGATATGGGTAGATCCTAAAATTTCATAAACTGAATGGAAATTACCTCATTTGAGTCATCTTAACATATTACAAAAATTATTTCACTTTTCACTTTCTCAATGTACTAATTTCATCGATGGGTCTTTCCAAAAAAAAAAGAACCGATTTCACAAAATTGTAATTACTCCTAAGAAAGAGAAAAGGGATGGAGGAGAAAGAAAATTGACCTCTCAATAGCAAAAGAAGAGAGTTTGGGCTACCCTTGAAGCGCTCAAGGTCGATCAGAAGTTAGAAGCGAAGAGGGGAAGCGAGAGGAACGTGAGTGGCACGACATGAGAGGGGATGGCCGGACTTGCACTTGCTGGAGAGTCGATCGACGCGGCCGAGAGGGGATGGGGCGAGAACTCAGAACTGAGAAGAGAGGGGGATAAAGAGTCGCTCCTTATTTCAGAAATAATCATTTTAGAACTCAAAACTGAAATGGATGGGCGAAAACTCATAAATTTTCGCTAATCAATCGAATCGATAAGCACGAATCTCCGAGCGAATCAAACGACCTGAAAATCGCGCTGCACAAATGAGTTTGCATCACGCTGCACCATAACACAATTCTATATATATATATATATACATATATACACACATATATATAGAGCTATGTTATTATGCTTCATGAAGCCATGAGTTGTTTTGGCTTCACATTCAAATTTAAAAATTCATAATTCAAATTGTAGACCCAAATCGTCCAACGTGATCTCCATGTTGAAATCTTATTAAAGACCAAATTTTACATTTTTTTCAATTTTTAAAAAATGAAAAGTCGGTCATATCGAATGGTCCTGAAATTACATTAGATCAACAATATTTCTACCTTTCTAAAAAAATAGTAAAAAATTTCATAAAAATGAAAAATTTGGTCTATAGTGAGATTTCAATATGGAGAAAAAGTTGAACGGTTTGGATCGATAATTTTGATTTAAAAATTTCAAATTTGAAGTGAAACCAAAACTTGATGCCAAACTTCATGAAGCATAATAGCATTGCTCTTTATATATATACATATATATATATATATAGTTGTGCTAAAATACTTTATAAAGCACCAACATTCATATACTTTAGGTTAGTATCTCGAGATGCAAAGCAAAACGACCGATCAAGATCGTTGAAAATGTTCTACATATTAACATTTATTTATAGATCAAATTATATATTTTTTGGAATCTTTTTACTATTTTATCGGATAGATGGAAAGTTCGTTAATCTAACGATTTACCAAATTAACCAACTTTGCACCCATCCGAAAAAATAGTAAAAAAATTCCAAAAAATGTAATATTTGGTCTTCAAATTGATGTTAGTATGAAGAACATTTTCAATGATTTTGATCGGTTGTTTGCACTTTGTATCTCGAGATACGAGCCTAAAGTATATAAATGTTGGTGCTTTATAAAGTATTTTAGCATAACTCTCTCTCTCTCTCTCTATATATATATATATAGAGAGAGAGAGATAGGCTAGGGTGCTCCATGGAGCACCAAACCCCTAATGCTCCACACCGTATCTCCAATTTTAAAATTCCTACGATCGATCCGAACCGTTTAACATGATCTACATATTGAAATCTACTTGGAGATTGAATTTTACATTTTTTTGCTATTTTTTAGAGAGGTAGGAAAATTGCAACTTTTGTTGATCCAGAAACTGTTTGATTAGCAACTTTTCTACCTCTTTAAAAAAATAGCAAAAAAGTTAAAAAAAAATGTAAAATTCAATCTCCAAGTAAAATTCAATATTTAGATCATGTTCAATGATTCGGATCAGTCGTTGAAAATTTCAAATTGGATATAACGGATGTGGAGCACGAGTGATTTGGTGCTCCATGAAGCACCCTAGCCTTTCTATCTCTCTCTCTCTCTATATATATATAGTTATGCTAAAATACTTTATAAAGTGTCAAACTGCATATATTTTAGGCTCATATCTCGGTATATAATGTGCAAATGGTAAATCCGAACCATTGAAAATTCTCAATACAAAAATCTATTTGGAGACCAAATTTTTTATATTTTTAATTTTTTTACTATTTTATCGGATGGAGGAAATTTTTGTTACGTTGAAGGTCTATAAATAGTTAGATTAGTGAATTTTCTAATCACCAAATAAAATAGTAAAAAAAAAAATTAAAATTTGGTCTCCAAATAAATTTAGTATGAAGAACATTATCAACGATCCGGATCGATCATTTGCACTTTGTTTCTCGAGATACGAGTCTAAAATATATACAGTTTGGTCCTTTATAAAGTATTTTAACACAATTATATATATATAGAATTGTGTTATTATGCTTTGCAAAGCCGCATTTTAGCGTGTTTTTTGATTATGGAATCCTTGGATTTTTTTATCAAGTTGGCACAAATCACAAAGTGGATCCAATGGTCCACAATCGCAAAGCGCGCTGAAATGTGCGCTTTGCAAAGCACAATAGAAAAACTCTCTCTATCTCTCTCTCTCTCTCTCTCTCTCTATATATATATATATATAGTTAGGCTAAAGTACTTTATAAAACACAAAAATGCATATACTATAGATGCACATCTCACAATACAAAGTTCAAATGGCCGATTTGGACCGTTCAAAATGTTGTCCATACTATTATCTACTTGGAAACCGAATTTTTCATTTTTTACAGTTTCTTTACTATTTTATTAGATGAGTAGAAAATTCAATAAATTGGAAGTTTGAAAATCGTTAGATTGTTGATTTTTCTACCCATCCAATAAAATAGTAAAATAATTTAAAAAAATGAAAATTTTGATTTTCAAGTAGATTTTAGTATGGATAATATTTTCAACGGTTCGGATTAGCCATTTGCATTTTGTATTGTGAAATGTGGATCTAAAGTATATGCACTTTTGTGCTTTATAGAGTACTTTAGCCTAACTCACTCCCTCTCTATAGTATATGCATAAATACTGATTATTTTATTGCTATTTTGGGGTCATATTAAGAAATCTGAAATACATAGTTAAATAACTCTAAAAAAAGAAATTTTTTTTATCCGAAGAGATTTTGATATAAAGAAATTATTGAGCATGATAAATCGAAATTTTAGCCGTCCCTTTGTGAGATTTGACGCCCAAGCACCGTAGCCTTACTATATATATATATAGATAGATAGGCTAGGGTGCTCCATGAAGCACCAAACCCCTAATGCTCCATACCGTATCTCCAATTTAAAAGTTCCAACGACCGATCCGAACCGTTGAACATGATCTACATATTGAAATCTACTTGGAAATTGAATTTTACATTTTTTGGAATTTTTTTACTATTTTTTAGAGTGGTAGGAAAATTGCAACTTTTGTTGGTCCAGAAACCATTTGATAAGCAACTTTTCTACCTCTTTAAAAAAATAGCAAAAAATTTTCAAAAAATTGTAAAATTCAATCTGCAAGTAGATTTCAATATGTTGATCATGTTCAACGGTTCAGATCGGTCGTTGGAATTTTCAAATTGGATATAAGGAATGTGCAGCACGAGTGATTTGGTGATCCATGGAGCACCCTAGCCTTTCTCTCTCTCTCTCTCTCTCTCTATATATATATATATATATAGATAGGCTAGGGTGCTCCATGAAGCACCAAACCCCTAATGCTCCACATTGTATCTCCAATTTAAAAATTTCAACGACCAATCCGAACCGTTGAACATGATCTACATATTGAAATCTACTTGGAGATTGAATTTTACATTTTTTGGAATTTTTTTGCTATTTTTTAGATAGGTAGGAAAATTGCAACTTTTGTTGGTCCAGAAACCGTTTGATTAGCAACTTTTCTACCTCTTTGAAAAAATAGCAAAAAATTTCAAAAAATTGTAAAATTCAATCTCCAAGTAGATTTCAATATGTAGATCATGTTCAACGGTTCAGATCGATCGTTGAAATTTTCAAATTGGATATAACGAATGTAGAGCACGAGCGATTTGGTGATCCATGGAGCACCCTAGCCTTTCTTTCTCTCTCTCTCTCTCTCTATATATATATATAGAGAGAGAGATAGGCTAGGGTGCTCCATGGAGCACCAAACCCCTAATGCTCCACATCGTATCTCCAATTTAAAAATTCCAACGACCAATCCGAACCATTAACATGATCTACATATTGAAATCTACTTGGAGATTGAATTTTACATTTTTTGAAATTTTTTTGCTATTTTTTAGAGAGGTAGGAAAATTGCAACTTTTGTTGGTCCAGAAACCGTTTGATTAGCAACTTTTCTACCTCTTTGAAAAAATAGCAAAAAATTTCAAAAAATTGTAAAATTCAATCTCCAAGTAGATTTCAATATGTAGATCATGTTCAACGGTTCAGATCGGTCATTGGAATTTTCAAATTGGATATAACGAATGTGAAGCACGAGCGATTTGGTGCTTCATGGAGCACCCTAGCCTTTCTCTCTCTCTCTCTCTCTCTCTCTATATATATATATATATATATATATATATATATAGTTGTGCTACTATGCTTTGCAAAGTGCGACAAAACGCGCTTTGCGATTGTGGAACATTGGATCTTTGATCGTTATGTTGGCACACATTACAAAGCGCTATCCGATGATCCACAATCACAAAGCACGCGTTTGCCGCGCTTTGCAAAGCATAGTAGCACAACTCTCTCTCTATATATATATGTAGGGAGAGTTAATAGCCTTATTTTTCTTAGCCTCCTGCAACATCTCCATCGACATCAATGTAAATGATCGATCCATTGAATTTTTTTCCATACTAGTAAAGACTTGGAGACCAAATTTAATATATTTTTGATTTTTTTACTATTTTATCGGATGTATTGAAAATTTATTTATTTAATGATTTATAGACATCCATCTGATAAAATAATAAAAATTCAAAAAATATTTAATTTGGTTTTAAGTCTATATTAGTATGGAGAATATTTTCAACGCTACGAATCAGCCATTTATTTTGATTTTGATGGAGGAAGTTGGCAGGAGGCTATGAATTCTTCGTATATATGTATATAAATGAAAGTTAAAGACAATCTTTTCCTTTCACAAAAGTAGATACTAATTTGTTGAAATACAATGTTTTTATTACTCAACAACAAAACGATAAATAAGTAAATTTGAATTTAACATTACTAATCTAGGGTTACATCACGCGGCGAACATTATAACACATATCATGCAAATAGAAATGTTCTTTTGACACCAAATTCTATCTAGTGTAGTGATGAGACACAAAATTTTCATGAGAGATATTTAGTGTTCAAGTTACATTAGAGACAACTTTTAAGCCAATAGACAATAAATAAATAAAAAATGTTCTTTGACTGCAAATTAGCCCATAAGAATTAGTACAACAACAGCCGCGTGAAATAATACTGAGAAATAATTGAACCGGAGACAATAGAAACCTTTGACGAAATTGCACGCGGCCGGACAATAGAAACCTCCTGGTCAAGTCGACTGTGCATCACTAGTTTATTACCATTTTCATTACAGAAATTAAATTTTGTGTCGAATTACCCTAATTGTAAAAAATAAAAATTGAATTTATCAGTGTTTCAACAAACTATTGCGTATAAATTTCAGTATACTTCTATCCCTACACTTGTTAATTTGTTCACTAGAAAATAAAAATTAACACTTTTAGCATCTTTGTACGAGTGGGAGTCACTACGAATAAATCAAGGTGCTTAACCCAGCTTTTTTTAATATTAGAAATATAATAAATAAATTATAAATAAAAAAAGAGTGGTGCAAAAACGCGAAAAATAGAAAAGATCGGAGTTGCGACTCCCGACCTTTCGAAAAAATCTATATGGCCGGTTTTCACAACACCGCCTATTGAATTGTTTGTTTTCCTCGCAGCATTGTTGTGAACACCGGCCATATGAATTTTTCCAAAAGGCCGGGTTCGCTATTTTTCGCGCTTTTGCACCACTCTTTTTTTTTTATTTATAATTTATTTATTATATTTCTAATATTAAAAAAAAGCTGTGCGTAAACTCGTGGGTTGTACCTTTAAGTATTATTTATAACAGTACCTTATATTTATTTAATTATCAAGCCCTTCGTTATTTTCATTTTACATGTCTTCGTTGGATACGTACGTGCAGCCATATCATTAGAGGAATATTATCAATTTTAATAATGCATCAAGCAATAAAGAAATAAAAAGAACTAATTTAATTTACTTAGATTCCTTCCAATTAAGACCAACATTCCTCATCAAGTCATACGATAAGTGCATTTAACGCGGTATTTATCATTGGTTCTTTCGCTTAATTTTTCAATTAATCATACTAAAATCTCCAGTCTCAACCTCCAAATATAAAATTAACCAACTACTCAACCAATCAATTATTTCATTCAGTCATGGCACGAATTGATACAAGTTCTTAGAAAGCCGGACTAGTAGACTAGTTCCTTCCTCTCTTCTAAAATAGTAGCCACCAAAATTAAATTTTCATACTTTGTTTCTCGTTTATATCTCTCTCTACATCTCTCCCTTCTCTTCCTCCATTCTCATCTTCCAACAAAAAAGAAATAAACTAGAGAGGAAGAAAATAGCCATGACAGAAACGTCTCCCAGTTCAGACATGGAGTCTGGCCAGCGCATATCGCCTCCTCCGGGAAGACCCATACCAAGGTATGGCAATGCTCCACACATACCGCCGCCACCATTTTACGACAACCCGTTGACGTTGGATAAATCGCACAGGCCGTGGCTAGTGCCCACTATTGTTGCGTTGGAGGTGATCGTGTTCGTCTTTGAGATGGTGGTGAATAACTGCCCAGAACACGAGAGTATATATGGTTCATGTGTCGCAAAATTTCTGCGTCGGCTGTCCTTTCAGCCTTGGAAGGAGAACCCGTTGTTGGGACCAACATCTGACACGTAAGTTATATGTTATAATTTTGTTAAATTTAACTATGACATGCATGATTGACTTGTTAATTATAGTCGGTTGGGGAAGTCGGGTGGCCGGAGGAGTGGTGGGGGTGGAGGATTATTATCCGATTAGTCTTACAGAGATTCGTGCTGGAATATATCTAATAAAACCTTCCCTTCCCCTAAAACTCCGATGATCCGTAACTGTAAGCCATCCAGTGCCGGGTTAGACGGCAGAGGATAAGGGTCCTGGGACGAGCATGAAAAAATGTACATGAAGTAATTGCATTCAAATGTGTGCATTCATTGTGTTGATGTTTGGCTAACACCTTCGATTATGGCTATTTGTCATATTAATATAATACGATAATTCTGGCGATAATTCAGAAACAATTGGATCGTGCATTGACTATGACAGAATAAGTACTAAGATTCAATTTCTCATTTCTGTCATGAAATATGAAATGAAGCAATGCAATGACTTTATTACTGTCATACATGGTAAAAAATACCATAAATAAGAAAGATATCATTATGCAGACAATTTGAGGCTTCAATTAATTACTCTTATTAATTCTGCTTGATTTATTCAATCTAGGTTGAGGAAAATGGGAGCACTAGACTGGTACAAGGTGGTACATCAAGACCAGGGGTGGAGGCTTGTGACATGCATGTGGTTACATGCTGGTTTGATTCATCTACTTGCTAATATGATCTGCCTTATTTTCATCGGTGTTCGACTCGAACAACAATTTGGATTTTGTAAGCTCTCAATCCTCAGACTATTTTTCCCTAAAAGCATTAAAGAATGAAATTGAAGGCACATAGAAATTTTCCTCCCTGTTCTCTTCGTTTCTTTTCCACAAAGTACCTGTAATACAAATCTGATAGTACAATTTTTGTTTGATTACAAAATTTGCAGTGAGAGTTGCACCGATTTATCTTATATCAGGATTTGGTGGTAGTGTGTTATCAGCTCTCTTCATACAAAACAATATTTCTGTTGGGGCATCTGGTGCTCTATTTGGAATTCTTGGAGCAATGCTAGCAGAACTTCTCACCAATTGGACCATCTATACTAACAGAGTATGTATATTTCCCAAGTAGTTTAGTAATTCTCATGTTAGAACTTGTATTAAGCCAAACTTAACAGATTCTGGCATCAATGTTTCACAATGTTCATGCTTAATATTTTTGTACATGTGCAGGGAATAACATTCTTCGAATGCAGTTTATTTTTAGCAAAAATAAAATTGATTCGCTAATCTTATTCAATTCATAAATTAATTTTGTTAAAATTTTGCCTCCTTAGGCAGCGGCTCTCGTCAACATATTGGTAATTGCGGCTATAAACTTGGCACTTGGCATACTGCCCCATGTCGATAATTTTGCGCATATTGGAGGGTTCTTGTCTGGATTTCTCCTAGGCTTTATTTTCTTATTTGAACCTCAGTATGAATGGGTCAAGTCGAGAGGCCGGGCTTCTGTGTCGAAATATGCAATTTACCAGATCATTTTAGCTGTTATTGGAGCTATCTTGCTTGCAGCAGGGTAAGTACAACAGACACACTTTTTTCTAAATTATGAACTGATAAAGGGCAGTTTCAAAGACAGTTTGTGGAATTTTAACTTCTTTAGTTTTGTCAGTCTTCTTGCTGTATTTTTTGGTTTCTTTCTCCACTTGGTTTTATCAACACAATAATTTTAGGATATCCTTCATTCCATCTTGAAATAAAAGAATATATATAGACAAATCAGCATAAAATTTGATGCTCCTGGAACATCTGTCAGACAGCTGTAGTACTCAATTTTATTCTTAATATAAAACCTCTTATTAGCTGTGTGAAACTAATAGAGATCCTATTTAATAATTAAACTAAAAATATATGATTTTGTAGTTTCAAGTACCTAATCTGTACTATTCATTTGAGAAAGGGAAATGGGACCTTGCTAACAAAAAATGTTTCTCCCTTGTACAGTTTGACAGTGGGATTAATAGCTTTGTTCAATGGAAAGAATGGCAACAAGCATTGTTCATGGTGCCATTACCTTACCTGTGTACCGACTTCCAGTTGGAAGTGTTCTTCCTGAGAAAAGACAGTTTGATTTGTTACTCAAAGAGATAAACATATATATATTTTTTTGTTTAGTATTTAATACATCTATATTCAATTTTTTTATACTGTAAATCAGAGTAAAGTTGTTTAGTATTTATCATCTATTGCCTTTTCCCCCATATTTAACCATATTCATATTTGTTTTTTTTCGCTGAGATGTAACTTCTGCTTATTTGTTTGGTTATATACTTATATGGGACATTTATGTGAACTCATACTTCAAAATATTATTTTTATTATGATGTTTCTTACTAATCTGTGACCATTGCCTGAAATTTAATTTCTCATCGTCGTTAGTTTGATTGGTGTGAAGGGGAGCCTTGGCGCAACGGTAAAGTTGTCGTCTTGTGACAGGTCACGGGTTCGAGTCGCGAAAACAACTTCTTGCAGAAATGCAGGAAAAGACTGCGTATATTGACCCCAATGTGATCCGACCCTTTACCGGACCCCGCGCAAGCGGGAGCTACGTGCACCGAGCTCGGGCTGCCTTTTTTTTGTTAGTTTGATTGGTGTAATCATGTTATGCGCGCAACACAACCGAGCAATTAATGACAAATAATTTGCAAACACAATGCACATTTTGGGCCGGAAACCCACACATGTAGCGCTGTCAAACACACAAAATGATCATGTAAATATCCTCTTGCGTATTGCGTTGCATTTTAAGAGCGTAATGATTTTCTCTTGCGTCTTACATCGCGTTTAAGGAATTTTTCTTGCGTTTACGTTTGCGTTTAGTTAAATGTAAGAAACGTTAAAAACATTTAATAATTTTTAACGTTTAACGTGCTACTAACAATGCACAACATAACAAAAAAGTAGAGAAAAACTCTGAAAATTACAAAAATTTCAATTCACAAAATAAGTATATACTAAATGTTCAATCCATTACAACTTCAACTTGCAATAATTTGTAACTAAATGAAGCATAAGAGGAATCAACCCAGATTACAATCTCTATACTCAACCTAACTCTCGAACTACCTTCTCAGTTTTGATTTATCTCAGCCAATGGCCAAAACCAAAAGGAAATAAAATAGTGAAACACATACATCATCATTGAAGGTCATTGCTTGAGAGTCAATGAGCCAAAGAGATAATTTCTTCAAGCTTCATTCTCAATTAGCACAAGATGAAATCAAATGTTGCTGCTTCATCACCAACTTCTCCATCACTTTCTGCATAAAACAAGAAGAAAATAGAATTATGTAAGTTACTAAGTGAAATGAAATATTAACATAGTGAAATAACTTTGAAATGAAATGTTACCTGTGACGAAGCATGCAACCAGTATTTAGTACAGATGAGAGCTTCCATACTCTCATCATTGAAAGAGTTTCTCACTGATGAGAGTGTTCTTCCACTAGTGCTAAATGTTGCTTTCGCTGCTACTTTCGATATCGGGACAACCAGAATGTCCTTGGCTAGTAGAGGCAAGACTGGATACTTAGGGGCATGAACTTTCCACCAAGTTAGGATGTCAAAATCTTCATCCAAGCTGGCCTCATCTAGTGCATCAGATAGGTATTGGTCCATGTCTGATTTTACAGATTCAGTATTCTTCATCCCCTTGATGAAGTCTTTCAATACAGCTCTTGTGTCAGAGATACAAACTGCTGCACTTGTCTAATTTAAACAAGCAATTGATCTAATAAAGAGAATTACACTAATAAAGCAATTAAACTAATGAAAGCATTACCTCCAAAACTTTGAGGAAATGCCAGCTTGTTTCTGTGTAAGCTTGGAGTGTCTCTCAACATACTCCTTGAACAAATCATTCATACCAGTTTTCCATTCATTAATAATCCCCTCAAAGGTATAATGGTGCAGCTTCTCAAAGTAGTACTCAACAACTGCCAGCTTAGATCTTAGATCAAGAACAAAAGCAATTGCCAATAATATATTTTTACTTATCCAGTACTTGTCCCACTTAGCATACATCTCCCGTCCCATCTCCACAACAAAATGATACAAACTACTATCCATATTTTAATGTTAATATAAGCCTCACAATATTCTGAAAAGAATAGGTTCAGGATATTTAGTGCCACTCAACTTCATCGTGGTCACATAAAAACTTTCAAGTGGTCAACTAAAGCTTTCACTGCTTCCCATTGAAAACTAGAAATATGATAAGTGTAATTCTTCTCAACTCGTGCATATCTTTCAATGGTTGATTTGGGCTCCAAGGCTAACTGCAACATGAGATATGTCGAATTCCAACATATTGAAACATCCCATGCATGCCTCTTGTTTGGAACATCAACCTGCAATAAAATATGGATATAAACATATGCATATTACAAAATAGATTTGTAAGAGATCAACATTTACAATTACTTGAGATGCCACCAAACATAACTTCTCTATTTTAGCTTGAGAACCACGAATGTACTTCATGGTTTCGTGAATTGAGGTAATCTCATCAGAGAGCACTTTCAAACCATCTTGAACAATCAATTTCAAAATCCTTCAAATGGGTTGTACTAAACAACACCTTGATGCAAGCATCATTGGCAGTTGCATTATCAAGAACAAGGCAAAATGATTTCTTGTCCAAGTTCCACAATACCAATATGCCATAAATAACTGTGGCAATATGCTTGCCAGTGTGTGAACTTGGCAATGAGGTGAAACAAAGTATTCTCTTTTTTTAATTGACATTCATCATCAATGTAATGACATATTAGGGCCATGAAGCCCCTATCTCCACATTGATGGTTTACAAATCACTAGTAAAACTAACTCTACAGTCAAGTGCACCAATAATATCATAAAATATCTCTTTCTTCTGTATAAATATTTATACAATCAGACCTGAGTGTGTTCCTTGACATAAATTTTAAATGGGGACACACTTCATGTACGAATTCTCTCAAGAAATGATGAGTTACACAATTAAATGGATACTCATGTATAATTATCATTTTTGCAAAGCTTTTCTTGGCTTTCTGTTGGTCAAATTGCCAAGCAGCGAGCTTTGGGCCAACCTTCAACAAAGTTTACAAGGCATCAGGTTTATGCCTCTTGAAACCTATTTTCATGCAACCATTTTCTATATGATGTTTTAAGAAGCTAGTGCTCCTGGAGTTGTCCATCTTATATTGGGTACCACAATACTTATAAATGGCATCATAAAAGCCATCATGTTTAACTGTACTCTTATTGAAATATAGCCAATAGTCAGAGGTCATGACCTCTCTAGTTTTCCTCTTTCTGGTGGGTTGAGGATGTTGATTCTGAGGTGCAGTTGCAATTGTATCAGGATCTTGAGTGTAAGCCAAGTGGGCATTGATTTCAATTCTCTATATTTCATCTGGGGTGAAATCTGCATCCCCATGCTACAAGAAATTTAGTTCTAAGCAATTTGTATTACAAAACCAAGCAATTTAGTTCTAAGCAAGCAAGCAAGAAAAACATACTAATCATTTTCAGACAAATCAAACTAAGACACTACATCATCTACACGCTCTTTGCCTGACCCAGCCATTAAACAGAACCAGAGAAGTTGCATGCAAGTCGACAAAAAAAATTAATAGAAACAAAAAAATAGAATCATTAAAAGAAATAAGATAAGCTACATTATCTTAAAAAAATAGAATTGCTTGCTTACACACCTCCTCTTTCTTGCTCTTTCTTTTTTCTCTCCTTCTCTAAGACTCGCTTTTTTTTTTGATACTTGGCAGTAGCTGCCTAGGAGTGTACTCTCTCTCTCTTCTCCTTTTTTTTTTTCTTTTTTTCTCTGTGTCATTTTTTTCATTCACCATATATATATATATATATACATACATATATGCTATAGCCAAAGTCAAGGAGGAGGCGAAGAGGTCCTGATCCAAGATCTTGTCACCAGTCTCACAGTCATCTAGCTACTGGCAACCTAAATCCTAAACCCTTCTCGAATTTTGAAATATAAGCGTTCTGAAATCATCAAGTACATTAGATGATTGAAAACATGACAACTAACCGTTGAAAACAAGGCCAGATTGTCAAAATCCGCCTAGGTTTAAGCTTATTTGGCAAACAAAATCATTAGTCTCATGTGAAGGGGACCAAACATACTGCCACGTCACGTATGGGTCGACGAGCTCAAATTTCATTCGATGATATGCCTGAGGCATAATGCAAGAGAGATAGAGACATGTCAAACGTTAGTCTCGGAGAGAGAGTGGAGGAGACGAAGAGAAATAAAGGGATAAAAGAGATAGCAAAGCGGCACTTCTAGGATAAGGAACATTTAAGTCTCTACAGAATAACTTTATTTCTATTTTGCACTTCAAATTATTCTAGTCTCGTAGAATTCTAAACGTAAGACAAAATAAACGTAATGAAAGTGACCATTTGCATTTACGTTGCGTTTAACTAAACACAACAAAAATCATTTGTGTCTTACGTTGTATTTAACAAACACAACAAAAATATCTTGCGTTTAACGTTGCGTCACGGCGAAATGAAACATAAAACGTTCAAAACACAATTCGTTGACATCCCTACACACATGATTATGTTGATGAGTCTCAAAGAGATGCAGATTTGAGTTTCGCTTTAAATATTTAAACGATAATAAATACCGAAATTAATGAAAGGTCTTATATATATATTTTTTAAAATGATGAATATTATTGTATTTTGCAAAGCACATGTTTATGATTTTGAACTATTAAATTTTTATTATTTATAATAAAAATAATTTTGACAAAAAAATTCAGACTCAGAATATAAAGAATATAAAGCATGTACTTTACAATCCACAATATAAAAAATAATGCACTTCTTTATTAATCCCTCCTGTTAACCCCTCTTTCGCGCAAAAATGTCAGTCGGTACAAACCATCTTATCTTATTATATCTTATGCCAGGTAAAATATTTTTCATTATGTTGATGATTGAATGTCACGAGTTGTCACTTTTTCCAAAAAAAGGAAAAAAAGAAAAAAAGAAAATGAACTTTACCAGGTCATTGCGAATTAGATATTAATCCATTGTATATGGTCGGCACGTTGGACTTTTTTTTGTTGTATAATATCGCTTTCATCCGGCTTTAATCCACACACGTCTTGAAATTTTGCCAAAATTTAAGCTTCAAGTAAAAATTGATATACATACATTATATATATACATACACATATATAGAGTTTGGCTAATGTGAAAACATTTGTACTTCGATCGAAGTGCAAAAGTTTCATATTAATCAATTTTTTGTGGTCAAAATTTAAATTTAAGTTACTCAATAAATTCTTCATCTCAAAATATTGTAGGAAATCAAATTTCATAATTTTTAGAGCTGTCTAACTATATTTTAAATTTTTTTTAAAAATATTTTAAATAAATTTGCATTTCAACAATGCCCCGAGGAATCCCTCCAAGAAATCCCTGCCAAAACGGAATGGTTGAGGAGATACACTTTTATATCATCCAAAGCTTGTTGGCATTTGTCATCCCATTTGAAAGGTAGATCCTTCAAGGTTAATTGGGTGAACAAATGTATTATATCCAAAAGATTGGCGTTGAAATGTCGAATATAAGCCATACGGCCTTGTAATGCACGAAGTTGTTTAATGTTTCTCGACGGAACCATGTTCATGATTGCTTTGATTTTACTTGAATCAATTTTAATTCCTCGATGTCGTATGACGAAACCCAAGAATTTTCCAAAAGAGACCATGAAAGCGCACTTCAAATGACTCAGCTTTGAGTGCTTGTCGTCTTAAACATTTGAACACAATTTTGATATTTTCGAGGAACTCTTGATGAGATATGACTTTTACAACTAAATCATCAACGTAACACTCCATAATTTTGTGGATGAGGTCACGGAAGATCTTAGTCATCGCTCATAGGAGTTCGGAATGAGATATGTTTGATTTGGTTATATCCATGAGAATTTGGTTATATCCATGAAGGAAAACACTTCATAGGTGGACTGATGGTCTATGATGATTTCAGTTACGGATAACGGGAATTCATCTTTACGGCATGCCTTATTTAAGTCCCTAAAATCCACACAAAAATATTTTTGTCCATCATTTTTCTTGTCCGGGACTATGTTGGCTACCTAGTCAGGAGTTTGTCCTTCTCGAATGAATTTGGCATCAATAAGTTTTTCAGTTTCTTCGGTAACCTTTTGTTCCAGTTCAATGCACATACGTCGTGGGGCTTGTTTTACTGGTTTCATATTTGGATCAATTTCTAGTTTATGGACCGCAACTTTAGGATCTAGACCGGGCATTTCTTCGTATCGCCATGAGAAACAATCCATATGTTCTCCTAGGAGTGTTTCAAGTTGGATTCAATTTTCGGGAGACAATGAGGCACTCACAAAGGTAGGCCTGGTATCTTCTTCAGTTTCTAGATTGATTTCAATCAGTTCATCAATTGTGTTGGGAGTGGTAATATCTTCCAATTCTTTTGGAGTATTCTTTGTATTTTTTAGCAATATGCTTCTTCTTCTTCTTCTTCTTCTTCCACAGTGACCATATGACATGATTCACTATGGTTATCTTGAGTTTTTGATGATTCATCGTCTTTCTCTTGTGAAGAAGACTTAATCCCTTTTCAGGTGACACTATATATCAGGAGATTGCATTTGAGTTTCTTGGTTTCAAAGACGCACTTACTTAAATGATTGAGCACGTTTTCAAGATGTTTGAACTATTCTTCGTGCGAGAGAAACTCAATTTCGACATATTTATGGTATCGTTCTGCTCTCTCATATGAGAGGTCACGAGACACTTTAAGGATAGTCTCAGAATGAGTCCTCCAAATAGTTTCTTCGTCATATGCGAGGCAGTGAGGATATTATAGACATGAATCCCCTTTGTTTTGTAATCAATAACAACTTTGGAATATAAGGAGGGATGCTCACTTCTCACCCCGAATGTGTTTTTGGAGATGTCCATGCATATGAATGTTCTCCTGGTTTTTGGTTTGAAATTTTCAGTTTCAATATTGATTGTATATGTGACATGATTTATATTACCAGACACATGTGAGGCTAGAGGATCTTATCGTAATTTGTCATTTAATATGATTTCTCCTTTCTTGTAACTATGTTCCATCCAATCCTTGAACACGTAGCAATCTTCAGTAGAATACCCGACGACGCGAAGGTATTTGCAATAATTGAGTTCATTTTTCTTGGTCATATCTTTTGACTTTTGCATTCCAGCAAAATTAGACCATATTTTAGAGCTTGGTTGAAAAGTTTGAGTATACATTTTCTTTTGAATGAGTACGATTTGCTCATCATTTCTCTGATGGTTTGCCTTCCTTTAGTTTTACCATATGTTGGTTTCTTGGTTTCGACTTGACTTGATTGTTGGTTTGATCACGAGCTAGTGCCTTTGGTGAACACAACTTTTGAATGGACTCTTTCGCTTCGGTTGTTGTTGTTATTGTTGCCCCAATAAGATTGTGAGGCAAAGCTACTAGGAGGATTGTTCTCTAGGTAGTGCACTTTGTGTATAAGATCATGGTAGGTGTGGACATTGGCCATTTTGAGGAAAGGATCCATCCAGCCATTTATGTTCTTGATGAGCATTTCCACCGCAATATTTTCTAGGACAGATTGCTAGCATTTGATGCTTAGACTTCGCCACATGTTGACGTAGTCCGTCATCGATTCATTTCATTTGGGCATGTTGTTGAAGAGGTCATTAAGGTTACTTTTTGACAACCACAACAAATTTTGCCCCGAGGGCATCTGCCATGTCGTCCCAGTTTTTGACGCTTCTATCTTCTAAGAAATTGTACCATGTGAAGAAAACACCTTGTAAATTTTGAGAAAATTTGCGCAAGAACAATGCCTCATTGTATGCCATCTCTTTACATGCGAATTTGAAGTATGCCAACTGCTCATCTGGCGTCATCTTGGACATTCTTCCGTGAATCAGATAAAGTTTGGTGCCATGTAATGTGGTGGGAATGCCACATCATCAATGTGAGCGAGGTGTGGTTTTCTCGCTCTTCGGCTTGGAGGTGCGGTACTTATTGTCTTCATTTGAAGTTGTTGGTTTATGATGCTTTAGAGTCCTCTTTTGGAGAAGGTTATTTGATCTCCGTTCACATGGGGTTGGTTTACGTGTGCTGACCCGAGAGTCCTTGCGTGCACCGTTTCAACTTGGACGATTTGAGGCTGCCTCTAAGCCATTCAGTTTGAGGGACTTGGGTCAGTTAGAACTTTCCAGACTAACTTGTCTCCCAGCCCAGCTTCGTTCAAGAAGTTAGTGAGTTGCAACAAGAGTAGATTGGCTTGGTTGTTCATCCTTTTGAGGTCTTGAACTTTCTGAGCATGTTTCACTTCTAGCTTATATATTTTTGCCTTTCTAATCGAAGCATTATTTCAACCATTTGTGTCTCGTGATCGAGATTGGCATGAATGGGTTGCATGATTTTATTTTCTTGTTCTCCATCATGATCATCGATCGTATTGACCTCTTGATTATGAGGATTATTCAAATTTTTAGACCCTCGGTTTTGCCCGATACTCTTCATGGTGGTTTCGAGTTTTGGGAACTTTGCCTTTATTGGCTACATTTGAATCTTCTGGGATGCTTAAATCATCATCATCCTCACTAGTACCAATTGTATATATCGTATGGTGCTCTTCAAAGGGATTTTCTTTTGTGACTTTTCTTTTCCTGAATTCACAAGTGGGTGCTTTTACCACTTGTTTACTTGAGGGTTTGGTTTTGGCTTGATTTGTTGCTTGGAACTTGGGAGTCACCTTTCGGTTCCAAGCGCTTAAACACACTTATGTGTCCTAAGCTTTCATATACAATTTTGCTTTGTGCATTTGGAGTGGAGGGATTCCTAGCCATCTATTGTTGGATTGTTTGAGATAGGTTTAGGTTTGAAGGAGGTCTTGTGACAATACTTTAGGTTTCCATAATTTGATTTGAGTCATTGGACCCTCTTGTATTATTTGAGAAGGCTACCATAAGAGGTCTCGACACGAAAGGTCTTCCCTATTCAAATGAGGTGTTGTGCAAAGATTTTGGCTTGCATGCATGATTTGGGAGCATTAAAGGCTTGATTGTTTTCTCATTTTGCTTAGAATGGAGAAAGAGTTGTTTGCGAGAACATTGGTTCTCCAGAAAGAATTTGGAGAATAGCCCTGTTTGGAGGGGCTTGTCATGTATGTTTTGACGCACCTCTTAGGGATAAGCCTTCTTGGAGATTTAGGGGGACATATTAGGAAATTGTTTGCTCTTCCTTGGTCTGTAATAGTGAAGAGATCTTCTTCCTTTGAGGGTTAGACTTCAGCCACCTATGATGGCATCGTGGGTCCAGCTATCATTATTTGAGAGTTTGGTTGAGCAACCAACACTGAGGCGTTTGCTTGAGCTATCTAGATTGGTTGTGGTTCAAGAGGTGTAACGACAATATTTTGAACGAAGTCGTCGAAATGAGTAAAGAATTGTCCTGGTGGGCAGTGAGTGAGAGGGTAGCATCCCATGGTGCTCGGGAACATCAATGAGTTGTTGTAGAATGTCATGTTACCTGCAAACATAAAAAAGTTAAATTTTAGTCAATAATATCTGCTTTGAAGTGATTTGGGTTTCGTTTATCAGCCCGAAGGTTTTACTTTCTAAAGGCTGGTATTTGGCTTAAGGATCACAACCTCGCTTTGGTAGTCGTGTTGTCATTTTGACCTTTTTTTTCCTTTCACTTATTATTTTGTCGTCTCATTCATTTGGTCATCTAATTTGTTTATTACTTAAAAATATAGGTGGACAATGCCAGATCCTGTCGGCGTCGTTTCTCGTTCTAGACTTTCTCACGAAGGAAAAAACATGTCTCTTTTTGTGAGCTGGCCTTCTCGAGAGAGAGAGGAGTATTTGAAAAAATGGACATGTCACCCCAAACGTGCGTCTGCTTTTTGTAATTTGGGTGTACCCAATAATTCAAGGAATTTTGTTTTAACCAATGAAATCCT
>CAXKVX010004368.1:0-25445 GCA_964058865.1 Eleocharis quinqueflora
TCTTGTTTGAAAACAATAAAAAACATCCTAAACTATAATACCCTGCCTGGAAAAAAATCCAAGCAAAATGTGTTCTCTGTTTTTCATGAAATTAAGGTGGTGCTGGTAAAAAAACTACACCCTCTTGAGCCAATAGTGCATAAATATCAGGTATCCACGGATTTCTCCAAATGTGAAATGTGTGTAACAGTAACATTTCTATGTTTCCATGATCTGAGGTCTCAACATCTGCATCACCTTTAACAGAGAAACAAGAAACCACATAATTGTGAATACCCATTGAAAAGAAATCAGTGACAAGTATACCATTTTCTTAAATCAGTCTAGTTTGTTTACCAGATTTTTTATACCACAGTCTGATGAGCCGTTATTCTCACTACCCAAAATTCCAGGAATTGATGTATCAATACTACCAAACACAGAAGAGAAGATCGAACAAAATGAGAGAGAACCAATAAAAAGTAAGTCTTACGGCCAACTTCATGTATAAAAGTGAGAAAATAATGAGATCTTGAATAATGAAGAGTTCAAATTTGGAAAACTTGCAGGGATTGATATCCATATGTCATCATTTAATTCAAAAGAGAAACAAGAGAAGGAACCAGAAAGCCTGGTGGAGAAAGAGCAACCTACAGGTAAGTCCAAAGATACATCATACTTGATACAATATCAGGTAACATATTAAACCAGAAAGTAATGTTAAAATCATTACGAGAAATCAATGCAGAAGCCAAATTCAGGAACTTCATCTATGTAATAAATAATTCAATTTACTTGAGAATGAGGGGGAAAAAGAAACCTGTGCAAATGTCTATATAATGAACAATGAATAACTGGGAAGTAAAAATGTTCAGAATTTTTTGAGGTTAGAAAAATGAAAATAAATAACTTGGTGCATTCTTAATTCAGGATCAGATGCCCCTGCTCAATCATCTGAGACAAAACAGAGTCAGGAAACGACCTCATCTGTGTCATTCAACGAACTTGAGAAACATGGAGAGAACAATTCAATGATAGGTGCGTGTTTGCAATTTCTTTCACACAAAAAAAAAATCTTTGAATTAAGAAAAGCAGCTTCATTATAAGGTAACATCTTAAAAAATTATGCAGAATCTGGTGAAAAGCATGGCACACCTTCAAATGAAAAAACTGAAGAATCTAGTCAAACAAAAGCAGGTTCATGCTCCTGGTTGATTTTATAATTAGAATGTTTTCAGTCTTCATTCTTTATTTTTCTTAATAAGAATTTTCTTTTTGTGAAGATAAATTAGATTGATTAGAATTTAGAGTTTAATGAGCATAACTTTTGGACCTACCTTTTAGATATAGTTTAGTCGGGGTAACTGTTTGAATCAGTTAAAATGCACAGTTACTTGTAGTGAGGCACTGTCCTGAGGTCCAATACAACCAGAGTATTTGTTCGATTCCCTGAAATCTTGATCACCATGATCCTTCACTACAATAATTACTCCATATATTTTTACTGACAGAAGTCACAGTGAACAATAGCAAGTTGATTTACAACTCCGCAAATTCAAGATACAACATCTGCTCCATAGAAGGGGATATAAGAGTCATCCCCAATGCTTCCACAATCTTTGTCATCTCTCCAATGCCGCTTCACCCAAACACCACAACATGGAAGATCAAACCCTTCCCACGAAAATGGGAGTCCCACACCATGGATGGAATAACTGAGATGACCATCCAACAGCTAACTGATGCTAATCAGGCGAGAAGCTGTGACATGACTCATGACATGCCAGCAGTTGTTTTCTCAACTGCTAGGTTCTCGGGAAACCTGTTCCATGCTTACACCGATGTGCTCTACCCTCTCTTCCTCGCTACACGCAGGTAATGTAATGAGCTGTTGATTTGGATTATAGAGTAATAGGCCAAGTATAGAGTTATAAAATTGATCAATTGTACCCCTTAAAGACAATACAGAATCTGAGATGCCATGCTGATATAGAGGTGCATGTGAAAGTCAGGTGATTGATATACTGATAACTGTAACTCACATTTCTGATGAAACTAAAATTCTTGTTTCACAGGTACCATGGAGAAGTCAAGCTTGTTGTGGAGAATTATGTTTCGAAATCCATAGAGAAGTATCGAGTATACCTGACACGCCTCTCTCACTACCCTATCATAAACCTAGACAATGAGACACGTGTGCACTGCTTTTCCTCTGTTCAAGTTGGGCTTGAAAATCCAGGGCCCTTAGGTTACAAGTTCCAAAACCCTCAAAATGATCAAGCTATGCAACAATTTAGGCATTTTATTAGAGAAAGCCTTTCTCTGGAAAGATCTGAAGTTGAAAGAACGAAAAAACCAAGGCTTCTTATGCTCCTACGAAAAAACACTAGGTCAATCCTAAATGAGGATGACATAATCAATCTGGCCAAAGACGTCGGTTTTGAGGTTGTTATAGCTGACGTTGAAACAACACAAGATTTTCCGAGGATTGCACATATTGTGAACTCATGTGATGTGTTAATGGGAATACATGGTGCAGGTTTGGCTAACATGTTATACTTACCGACCAATGGGACAGTCTTCCAAATTACTCCTTTTGGTTATCTTAAATGGGTCGGGCGGTATGACTATGGTGACCCGCCGAGGGGTTTCGGATTGAGGTATGTGGAGTATGAGATAACATTAGATGAGAGCACTCTCATAGAGAAGTACCCAAGAGACCATCCAGTACTTGCAGACCCTAAATCAATTCATAGAAAGGGTTGGCAACATGTATATGAGGTTTATTTATATGAGCAGAATGTAAAACTAGATGTTAATAGGTTCAGAGGGACTTTGGAGGAAGCTTTCCAACTGTACCAATAGAAGTGAGAATAATAGCAATAGGTTATGGTGGATAAAATTCATTTCATGTTTTTTTTTCTGTTGAGGCTTGAAATAATAACTTATAGGTGATAAATCTATATTTTTACTTTACATCTTCAATATCAAAAGTTATATTTTATTTTCTATTGTTCTTTTTTCAGAAAGACAATTCTAACAACACTTCCAGATGTGGCTGGCTGTGTGTGTGGGTGCGTGTTTGATTTTTGTCTACGCAATCCTCTTATTTTTCGACATATACTGTTTTTCTCTCTTATCGAATGTGGAATCTTGAAGTTCAAACACTTTATGCACAACTAGCAACCATTGGCATGAGCATGTAAAATTTCAAATTAAAAGTAACAAAACAGGGAAATCATTTATTTAATGTGTAACATTGTTCAGTCGCAATATCATAATACAAGAAACTGAGCAACCATTATATTGGCCTCGACTAGAGAGAGAGAGCCAAGCACGTAGACTCCTACAGATTGGAAATAGACAGAAGTACACAACAAACATCATTAATATAGCTAATAAGGTGGCGGTGGCCTGGGTGGCGGCGGACCAAATGGAGGTGGTGCACATGGGTCGAAAAATTCAGGTGGTGGTGGTGGAGCACCAGGGCCAGGTGGTGGCGAATGTGGCGGAGCAAATGCTCCTGGACCTAGCGGTGATGGTGGTGGTGGAGAAAATGGCCCTGGACCTAGCAGAGGAAGGGGCCTTTCGTAGGGTTCTGGTGTGCCAGGTGGTGGTAGTGGTCCCCCATACGGTCCTGGTGGGCCAGGTGGCGGTGGTGGTCTCCCATAAGGTCCTGGTGGGCCAGGTGGTGGTGGTGGTGGTGGTGGTGGTGGTGGTAGGCCCCAAAAAGGTCCTGGTGGTGGCGGTGCAGCCATCACTGGTGGTTGCAAGGAGTTGATACTCGAAGGATATAAAGATATGTTTTTTATTGTACGAGTAAGAGAAGATGTAGTGTAGAGATTTGTTACTGGTATGTGATTCTTCTAGAGGTTGTTTATCAAGGGAGCATTGCTTGGAGAAGGTGAGAATTTGACTGGTTGGTTAGAACATTAGACCTGGGTGATTTGTCATTTGTTAGTAAGGGGAGTCGGTTATGGAGAATTCTACTCTTGGTGAGTCATTTTGAGTTGTTTTAAAGTCCTTTGGATTATCTGAAATCAGAAATTATCACCGATTCTTTTGATTATTACGGGTAGATTAGTCAGGGGTGATTAGTTGTGGAATTGTAACCTGTAAACTATTATTCTAGCGAGGTCAGTTAGAAATACCAAGTGTACAAACTGATGTTGAAAGCCTGCCACACGGTCTCTATTTTTTCAAAATCGTTTTTTCTTCTTTAAACCCAAATGTGACAAAGAAGACAAGTAGGCTCCACAAAGGGAAAAGTAACTTTAGTTCTCTAGACAGTCAATTTTTTAGGTGAACTTGCTGGATAAGAACTGATTTTACATATTAAATATTACCTGGATCAATATGTTAATTTGAAGAAGATAGGAAAGTTCTTGAGCCATTATTTGATTATATCCATTTTTCCTGCATATGTTATCAAGCCAACTATAACAGTTCCTGTCACAACTAAAAGTATGGTGAGCTTTTATATGAATTTTAGGTCCGACAAACCTGAAGAAACTATATATTGAACAATTCATCAAACATCTTCTATTTGATAAAACAGTACTAATGCATGGATAGAAGAGACATAGAGAAGAAATACCACGAGACATAATGGCCGTATTATTGCTGACCACCAGCTTCTAACCATCATCTGTTCGTGCAACCTTCTAGCACTTTCTTGGGGCCACTACTAAAAAAATGTATAAGAACAGGAAATATCAAAAATGAAAAACTCCTTTGAAGCATTTCTTCAAACAATTGATATGCACGAACCTGCCCTTCAGAATTATCCACCTCAAACCCCAGTCATCTCCTTTTCGTGTATCACCATATCACCAGATCATGGCAGCCATGTGAAACTGTTAATTTTCATTTTTTTTCCTGTTGTACTACACATTAGAAGATTGGAAAAATGTCTTCCTTTTCATTTTCTTTACAAGATGCAAAATAAATAAAAAAAAATTGTGTAGATATATTTCTATTTATTGAGATCGTGTTATTTACAAAGGCAGAAATAGTTTTGTTATTTTGATACTGATCAGCAGCTAGAAAAAAAAAATAATTAAATGCCACGGAGTGCACAAAATGACAAATTCTCCAAATATAATCGATACTAACAGATGCCTCTGACAAATTCTCTGACATATGTCATATCCAAAAATGCATATATTCCTTTGTGCAAAAAACGAAGCACATAAAATAAATACTAAGCAAAATTTGTAAATTAGTCATTTTGTGCACTCTGTCGCATTTAATTATTTATTTTTTCTAGCTGCTGATCAGTATCAAAATAACAAAACGATTTCTGCCTTTGTAAATAACACGATCTCAATAAATAGAAATATATCTACACAATTTTTTTATTTATTTTGCATCTTGTAAAGAAAATGAAAAGGAAGACATTTTTCCAATCTCCTAATGTGTAGTACAACAGAAAAAAAAAAATGAAAATTATATACAATGCTTTGTTTGCAATATATGGTGGATATTGGATATTCAATCTGGTAATCTGGTATCAAATGATTTAGAAGATTATCGTAAATTCAATCAAATTAATTGAATAGAATTGTTAAATCACCTCAATTGATGATGAAGAACCATATACCTGACATAGAAAAATTGGAAGAGAATCAAAGAAGAAATCGTCAGTTAACAATGGCGTCTTGCCGAGAAAAAGATTCCGATGATCTTCTACTGCATCCGACAGTACGGATGGATCCATGTGGCGATCGGATGGAGAGAACAGTCGTTCTAACGTGAATCTCAATGCATCGAGAGTTGGAAACTGATGGCGTTGACCCCAGTCAACACTAGTCGGAGAAGAAACTTAGAAAAGGCAAAGAAAACGGGGAAAGAAGGAAAAGAAAAGTAATCCGATCGGTCGACCACGAGTTCATCATCAAGGAATATTGATCATATCGGACGACCTATAATTACTGCCTGGTTAAATCAAGAATTTCTTAGAAATTTCGTTTTCAGTTGGCCCAATTGCGTTAGAACCTGAAGGCCTTCCTGAAATCTAAGGCCCATTTCAGGAAATGTCAAGTCACTTAGCTTTACGCCCAAAATACAAGTAAAGGGACAGCCTAGCGCTTCAGAATTAGCTCATCATCTCATAGCACAAATCCTGAATCTTGAAGCATATTTTATGGCATTAGAAATTCCAGGAATGCATATCAGATGTGGGATCTGCACTGCAATATGTGAATCCAAGTATCCAACGATAGAGGCGGGAATAGCAGTACTGGTGTATAATCAGGAGCAGATCCACCTTAGGGCAAGTTCGGACAAGTGTCCGGATTTTACTTTCAAAAAACACGAAATTTAGCGTATTTTTTATTATTTTTATAGTCAAAAATGTATTTTTAATGATACTTTAGTTGATTTTAGTGTATTTGTGCTCGGATTTGATCCCAAACTCAATGTCTAGATTTAATTGTGTTTGAACTTTAACTGTACCTCTCAATCTGTCATTGTGTATAATCCCCATGAAACCCTATAGAGCTTAAGCAGCACAAGCTGGCAGATGCTTTCATGCCGGAACTCAGAAGCGATGGCTTTACGCAGAGCAATAGCATCTGTGAAACACAAGAGGGGCATCCTTTTAAGAACAAATATATTTTTTCTGATTCTAAGGTACTGGTAAATATTATTAATAACCTCTTAATGCAGGATACCCCTCTGTTTTGTAAACGGTTTAGGGGTATAAATATTTTGTGCACAATCATGTTGAAGTGTTGCCGGTTGTAAAAGAGCATGGATGATATATTAGTAGGACTGTAAAACGCACAAAACGATCACACAAATATTCTTTTGCGTTTTACGTTGCGTTTTAAGAGTAAGCATTTTCAGTTCACTTTGTCTTGTTTAGCTTTGAAAGATTTTTTTCCCAAGTGATATGACTCTTTTTTTCCAAGGGACCTCACTGCCTAGGGTTAGGGTTTATTTGTTCTCTAGACGAATCGCTCTTTTTTCTCCCTTCTGTTCCTAGATCGTTTTGTTTATCTTTTCAAGTGGTAACATTATTAATTTGAAAAATATCTAATGACATGACGAACTTTGGACATCTTAATTAAACTTCAATATTTTTTTGTATGTACTACATCAATTATTGCTATGTTATGATCATGTATACATGTGATCAATAAATTTGGAGAAGTTTTGAGAACATGCTTCTTACTCTTACCCTTACTCTTACTCTCACGTCTTAGAAATTCAAACAATCCTAACCTTCAGTTGACATCTCTGTTTTTGTATCAAAACACAATTGACATGCTTTTTGTGTGCCACTTGCACAACAGCTGTTGTTGTACTATTTAATACGTATATAATGCAATTCATTAATCTAGTCAACGAAAATTTAATTAGTATCCAGCCAGCAATTAACAAAAGTCCATTTTAGTTGTACAATGCAATATCAACTTAAGCTAAGTATAAATTAGAAGCCTCCTTCACATCCTCCTCGATCCGCATATATACTTTCAATCAATTGTATTTGGTGGAGAGTTACAAGGAAAACTAAATAAGAAGCATGAGAGCGGGAAGAAACTTACTACTAGGAAAGTATGAGACCCAAAAGCTTGGTTGTGGTGCCATGCTCAAAATCTTGCTTATCACCATGTTTATTCTCTCAGTTCTCTACCCCGCAGTGTTACCTAACTCCGTTCTTCAAAGTGAGTATCGTATCACTTTAATTCTTTGTTTCCATCTTTTAATCTTTCTATAAAGGATCAAACAAAGAATTAAGCCATGATTCACAATAGTGAATTATAGTTGTGCACTCACAGGTGCACTTGTCATGTCGTGTTGTGTTGTGCAAACAGAGACTAGGACCTAAGTGTGTTGTGATGTTACGTAGATTTTTTATCTTGTATCAGGTATAACTCTGGTATCAGCATGTATGTGCTGGCACACTATGTTTTTGAAAAATATCTAGTTTATTGAAAAATAATTATCAAGTAGAAAGTTCTTATAGATGTAATTTAACGGTTACAAAAAAAATATACAATTGGATCGAATAAATTGGAATTAAAATGACAAAAAAGATTACAAAAACGTTGCAAAAATTGGTTTAACTAATTTTTTTTATAATATTCAATTTGTCCCTCCTTTCTCTTTTGTGGGGCTTGGTATTACAAAGTTAGAATTAATTATAAGCTTCTTAAACATCGCTAAAAAAAAATTCGCTCAGGTGTGACACTATAAGCTAGCTTGTATCTCTGTAGTTGCTAGTATAGCTTGAAACTACCACTTTCTTTCATTCTTTGTTAAAGCTTTTATTAGCCGGTTTTGAATTCAGCCATTAATTGGTTTTCTTGATCTGCGTTGAGCTTGAGAATTAATTGGAACTAGTTGACAAACTAACCGCTTGAGAACTATGATCATACCCGTTTGCATTGCCTAACACAAGAGACTCATATTTTTGTTTTTTTACCCTAAAAACTAAGAGCAATGCTATTTACTTTGGTATTATAGAAACTATATATAAAGATACGTTTCCGTAATACTTTTGAAAGTTTATGTTGCATGGCTTGTAGGCAGATTATAAAACATCCACCTCTGAATATTCCTTTTGAAAGGTGCCATATCAATCATATATAATTATTGATTGTTGCAACATTTCATACATTGGTTTGTATGTTCAAGTAGATCGCAAGTAGATCGCCTTGTGTCTCAACTCATTGGTATCTGAATGCATCAGTTGCCTTTGAATGGCCATCCAATTCCCCTTATTGATAGAAAATACAATAATTGTTATTCATATTTTCTTTTTATTATTTCCAAAGTAGGACGAGAACAATATAGTGGATTAGTTATTCATGAAAATTTGTTTGTCTTTAGTAGTTATTTTACACATTGTATTGTAAATTAAAATGTGTGGGAATGCTCTATTGGGCCTTCCAGTTCCAGTTTAATATTTCAAAAGACTCAATTAGCAATTTAAATTTAATCAATAAAACTTTGTTTTATTGATTTATAAAATCACCCCGTAGCAGCACACGAACACTATACTAATATATTATGTACACACAAATTGTACAAAATGTGAAATCTGCATAGCACTGACTTTGCTTAGTTTCCAGGATTTGTGGTCTCTACAGTTTCATCATGCTCAATAGAGAAGCAAGAAGCCACAGAATTGCAAAAGCCAGTTGAAAATCAATCACCAACAGGTACGTATACCGGTTTCTTCAACCAGTCTATCTTGTTTACCGGATTATTTATACCATAGTCTGAATGAGGCATCAATTGATCTCAATACCGATAAATTTCAGGAATTGATGTATCAATAGCACCAAATAATTAGAATGAATTTTAGATAACAATAAGGCACCGGTACCTTCGGATATGGTACCGGTGCCACTACAGAGTATAGATAAAAGGAGAGGGGGATCGAGGTTTATAGAGATCGGAGATGATGTAAACAGGAACGCAAGCTGTATTTGAAACTTCTTTTTTCAATGAAGAGACAAGTGGTGGGCTTTTACCCCACTTATTTCAAAAAAAAATAGCACCAAATAAAGAAGAGAAGATTCAAAATACAGATAGAACATTTAAAAGTAAGTCTTACAACCAAGTGCGTGATTGAAGTTATTAATTAATGAAAGGTTAAATAAAGAAAAGTTGGAATATGCAAAAATTGCAGTACCACTTGAAACACAAGAAACCACGAAACCAGAGAGTCCAGAGGAGAAAGAGCAACCTATAGGTAAGTTGATTGACTTCACACTTCATACAATATTAGATACATATTCGGAGAAAAAGTACACTTGAAATTATGACTATCAGAAATTCATGTAGAAAACAAACTCAAAGTCAGAAACTTTAGCTATTTATTAAGAAAATTTACAAGAGGAGGAAAAATGGAAATATTTGTAACTGTGTATCAAATTAACAATGAAGAACTGGAATTAAAGTAAGACATTTTTATTTTTTGAAGGCTCTGATTTTGACAAATTTTAACTTGGTGCAATTTTACTGTAAACTTCAGGATCGGATACTCCAGCCCGATCGTCCGAGGAAAAACAGACTCAGGAAATTAGCCCATCTGTGTCATTCAATGTACTCGAGAAAACAGGAGAGGTCAATCCTATGATCTTAACAAAATATGATGAATTTGGTGAACAACAGGGCTCATTTTCAAAAGAGAAAAAACAAGAGTCTAGTCGGACAACCAGTGGTCTGTGCTCCTATATATATATTTAATGTTTTCAGTATTTCCTTCTTTATTTTCTTAACAAGCTTTTCCTTGTTTTCCAGTTTCCACGTATAGTTTGGGGTTGGTTAAGGCTTTAATTTAGTGTCGAATGGGCGAATATTTTTGGGTCCACCCTTTATAATATATATGTGTTGTAGTTTAGCTGTGGTAATTTGTTTAACCAGTTCAAATTCCTAGTTACTGGTAAGAAACTGAGTCCAGAGGCCCAATCCAATGAAATATTTCGGCCTCATTCCCTGAAATCTTGATCACTATATCCGTTCATTATATTAATTACTCCATATAATTTTACTGACAGAAGTCACAGTGAACAATAGCAAGTTGATTTACAATTCTGCAAATCCAAGGTACAACATCTGCTCCATTGAAGGTGATATAAGAGTTGTCCCTAACGCCTCCACAATTTTTGTCATCTCTCCAACACCGCTGAACACGAGTATCTCGGCCTGGAAGATCAAACCCTACCCACGAAAATGGGAGTTTTACACCATGGAGGCTATAACTGAGATGACCATCCAACAGCTGACTGATGCTAATCAGGCGAGAAGATGTGACGTGACTCATGACTTGCCGGCAGTTGTTTTCTCAGCTGCTAAGGTCCTCGGAAACTTGTTCCATGATTACACCGACATGTTATACCCACTATTCCTTGCTACACGAAGGTATTGTAGCGACTTGATGATTTGGATAATAGACCATGTATAGTTCTATAAATATTGATCAATTGTACCCTTTAAAAATTACACCAGATAACCTGAGATACAATACTGGTAAAAGAAAAGGAAATTACACACTGATAACTTCAGCTCATATCTAAGGAGGAACTAAATTAATGTTTTGCAGGTTCAATGGAGAAGTCAAACTTGTTGTGGAGGATTACATGTCGAAGTCCATAGAGAAGTACCGACCATACCTGACACGCCTCTCTCACTACCCTATCATAAACCTCGACAATGAGACACATGTGCATTGCTTTTCCTCTGTTCAAGTTGGTCTTGAAAATCCAGGACCTCTAGGTTACAATTTCCAAAACCCTCAAAATGACCAAGCTATGAAAGAATTTAGGCATTTTATTAGAGAAAGCCTTTTTCTGAAGAAATCTGAAGTTAAAAGAGGAAAAAAGCCAAGGCTTCTAATGCTCCAACGAAAAAACACTAGGTCAATCATAAATGAGGATGACGTGATCAATCTGGCCAAAGATGTTGGTTTTGAGGTTGTTACATCTGATGTCGAAACAACACAAGATTTTCCGAGGATAGCACATATTGTGAACTCATGTGATGTGTTAATGGGAATACATGGTGCAGGTTTGGCTAACATGTTATACTTGCCAACCAATGGGACAGTCTTACAAATTACTCCTTTTGGTAATCTTTTGTGGGTCGGACGGTATGACTATGGTGACCCGCCGAGGGGTTTTGGATTGAATTATGTTGAGTATGAGATAACACTAGACGAGAGTACTCTCATAGAAAAGTATCCAAGAGACCATCCTGTACTTACAGACCCTTTATCAATTCATAAAAAGGGTTGGCAAGAGGTATATGAGGTTTATTTATGTGACCAGAATGTAAAGCTAGATGTTAACAAGTTCAGAAGGACTTTGGAGGAAGCTTTCCAATTATACAAGTAGAAGTGAGAATAGTAGCATTTGGTTTGGATGGATAAATTTATTAGTATGTGTCTTTTTGTTCTTTTGAGTCTTGAAATATTGTTAATTGAAATGAAATCTTAGAGGTGATATAAGTTATATTATTTTTTTCTACTAACTTTTTTTTGCAGACAACCAATTCCAACGATCCTCCCAAGTATATAACTAAACTTTGTCTAAGCAATTCCTTTATCTTCATTTGTGAAATTGTATGAAAGCAGAGTCAGTCTTAAAGAAGAATTATATATACTAATTGCACCTTTTTTCAGTGCAATTAAAAAAGCTTTCGGATAATCTGGAATCAGAAATAATCACCGGTTCTGTTGATTGTGATTGGTAGATTAGTCAGTGGTGATTTCATGAAAATGTAACCTGTAATCTAAACTGGTGAAGTCAGCTAGATATACCAATTGTACAAGCTGATGTTAAAATTGGTGACAAGAATCTATATTTTCCACAACATTTTCTTTCTAGAAAAAGTATACAGCGGCCCCTGGTTTGCCCCTCTCAATGCCTCTATCATGTATGACAAATAGGAGCTCTCTAATAATAGGATTTAGTGGGGATCGGTTCATGAAGGTGGTGGGAGCAAAATTAGGAGAATGTTGGGGGCACTATAGCAAAAAAAATTTCTATTATACCCAAACATGACAAAGAAGAGCGCTATGCTCCAAATTGGGGTAAATACCGTTGGTTAAGGTTGCTTGATAACCAGTTCTCCGAGTAACAGGTGAATTTGATTGAAAAACTGATTATACATAAACTATTTACCTGGATCAGGACTTATAATTTGAAGCATTATGACAGCTCTTAAGCTATTATACCCTTCCTGCATAATTTACGAAGCCAACTAAAGAGAGAGAAGACTTTCCACCACATACAGATTGTGCATGCCATGCAACTGCCAAGCATCTGGTCCTTACCATCAGGAATCAGCTATCCATGCAGCACCCCAAACCGTGTTTTTGGGTCCCAACATCAAATCTTATAAGAACAGAAAATATCAAAAATGGAAAGACCCCTTCGAAGCATTTCTTCAAACACTTGATATGCACCACACCACACCAACCTGCTCATTGAGAATAATCCGCCTCTAAACACAGTCTCAACTCTTTGTCGAGCATCAGAAAATCTTTGCGGCAATTTTGAACTGAAACTTCAAATCATCATGGATATGGATGCCAATCTAACTATATCATTGTCTAACAATGTTACTGTTTATTCGCACTGTAGTTTCTATAATGCGATTTTTTTTTTATTGAGAATTATCCGTGGGGCCCACAGGAAAGCCACTGTATAGTGCAATTTTTCTACAGAGCGGATTTTTCTTTCGCCTGATACTGATTTTCTACCCTACACCTCTTTCTCCATTTATAAGCTTTCTTCCGCTTAGTTTATCTCCTGTAGGACTAACCAAGCGGAAGTGCCGGACAGAGATCCTGGTTAAATTCTTTTTTTCTTTTTTTTTTATTAAAGATCCTGGTTAAATTCACTTTTGATGAAAAAGGCAGCATCGTACGGTTCTCGACGCACATGACTACTTGAAAACATGAAAGGCCAACAACCCATGCGCGTTTCAATTTTTATTTCGGATCTTCTGTGAACATTTCATAAATTAGTGGTTCAGTTATAATACGTATACTGTATTACACATGTATTACTAAATTGTTATATTCACAACGAATCTGAAAGTAATATCAGCAGATCGGCTCCTCCTTTCAACGCATTATCTCTCGTTAGAGCCGGATTTTGAAATGGTTCGCTGCGCTAATAAAGTACCCAGTATAATTGTTTGGCTTATAATTGTATAAAGGGTTGAATGGTTGTTGGTGGTTAATAAAGTACGTCAAGGCTAATTATTTATTTTCTTTATATTTCCAAATGTAATATGCACGGTTGCCTAATCATAACTCATTACTCAAATATTAATTTTTTAAATTATTATTTATTTATTTATCAATTAAAAATATATAATTATCAAATGCTAAATTTGAGTAGTTTATATAAAAATTTAACAAAGGAAATTTTGGTCATTCATGCCATGAAAGAGGGACAAGAAACATAATAAATCAAAAGAGAATACGAACGATCAAAGTAGCGAATATAACAATTATATTTTGAGGAGGAATATAATGCTAATATTTTTTTTGTATTTTTATTGTGTATTCAAAATTCATATCATTCATCATTTATGTCTTTTATTTAATTAAATCTAAATCATTCATTCATTTTAATAAACAGTATAGATTTGAAGACATCACGAAGACACACGTCTTTTATTTATTATTTTATAATAAATAATAAAATATGTATTTTATAATAGAACAAGTGTTGTAGCGGCTGTGGCCGCAACTCAAATCCTAGTGATAGATCAATGCTTCACTTTCTCTGAAATAATGATTGAATAAAAATTGTTAAACACACGGTAAGGTCAGGGAAAACATTCTTTCAATATTCTTTCTATATACTCATAACATTGCCGCTATTGTTCATTTTCACAGTGGAATGAACACTGTTTTCACTGTTCATGCTATAGTAAAATCACCGTAGATTAAATGTTTTTGCAATTTTTTTCCTTTGTATATACGATATACATGTGGAACCGTATTCTCGAATCCACATGTATATACGATATACGAATAGTTTTTTTTATTAATAGCAGGTATTAATACCTGTCTGTTTCACATACAAAAGACTCTAAGTATCTGTTCATTTTGCTTATAAAGCAAAATAAACAAATAATCTAAAAGTACTACAACAATAAGATCAATGTTGTAACTATCTCTATTACAACAAAAAATCTGAAAATGCCTATTTCCTTAAGCTAGTCGTCATCTTGCCATCTCTATTATCTGAAATACCTCTTATCAAGGTAATATCGCTATCTAAATTCAAAAAATAACAAACAAGCACAAAATAGAGTATTGTATCAACAAACAACATAAGAAGTAATCTTTCTATACAACAGATCAACAAAACATCATTAATGTCAAATGCTTTCAATCAAAAGAAGTCATGAACCAAACAAGGACTTCTCCATGATTCTGAGAGGTTCTAAAGCCATTAGATCCATTGTCTTCATCAGGCTTCCTCTGTCTACGATAGGTTCTTTCAAATTCTGAACATCCTACGGTAAAATTAGGTTTAGTTTAAGAAATGATGAATTAGAATTGTTTTTGCACCAATAATTGAAAATACTAATTATTTGGGACGCAATATGTTTAATATTCTTAGGTTTTTTTATCAGTAAAGCATAATTTATTTCTCTCCAGTCAAACAGTTCAAATGACTGCACCCCTTACTAACTCTACTAATAATGCTTCTTTAAGAGGAATCATGGAGTCAATTGTCCAAAGATTTTCTAAAGAAGTATCATTAAATTCAAAATTATTGTATCTGCCAATCCATTTCCAAATTTCATTAACGAATGGACAACTAACAAAGACATGGTCAATGTTTTTTTATTCACCACAAAAAACACATCTAGAATCACCTTTCCATCCTTTTTTTATTAGATATTCTTTTGTGAAAATCATTTTCCTTCTAACTAACCACATGAATACTTTAATTTTAAGGGGGAGAGTAGATTTTCAGATCACATCAAACATGAGGTTTTTATAGCCTCCAAATTCTAACCATTGATACATAGCATGAACTGAATTTTTTTCAAAACTATCCCATCCCATATGATTGAGTCTTTTTTAGATGGGTTAATTTGAACATCTAGTAGAATGGCTTGCAATTTGGACCATTCTTGTCCTAGTAGACCAACAAATTGTCTATTAAATTTTTAGACCTATTTTCTTACTTTGCTAACTCTGATATATGAATCAGAACAAGCTAGAAAGAGATTAGAGAAAAGGAGAGAAAATGAGAGTTCCCATTTCCATCTATCAGTTCAAAAGTAAATGTTGTTACCATCACCCAACTTCTTATTGATACTGGTAGACATAACATATTGCATTGAGCATACATTTTTCCAAAAGAGAGAAAAATAGCTATAATTGGATCTATTATTATATTTGGATTGCACAATTTCTTTCCATAAACCTTTAGCTAAGGGATTATGGAATCTAAACCACCATTTTGCCAGCAATGCTTTGTTCATCAAATCTAGATCTACAACTCATAAGCCACCTTGGTCCTTACTTTTGCATACAGTTGACCAAGCAAGTAGTGATATAAGAATAGTTATTCATTGGTTTAATTAAATAGAAATTTGTTTGTGTCTATGTAATGTGAATTATGTGATGATTATTGCGTATTAGGGAATGCTTCACCATACATAAATTTCGTATTCTCTGTGATTTTTTCTCCATCAGAAAATTTGAACCATCAGATTAGAGATTAACGCTCAACTGCCACCATATGATTCAGGTGGAAATCTAAACTTGGTGGAAATCTAACACAAGGATTAAAGATAAACTGAATACATAAATTTGAATCATATGGTGGCAGGTGGAAATCCTTGCTACTATTTTTTAATAATCTTAACCGTTTATCTTTAATCAATTAAATCGAACCTTATCCAACTACCTCTTTCCATTTGTATTCACCGCTTTTATTCTTTCTTCCTGAATTTTCATTCGTAGAACTGAAATCACACACTCGAAATCGTTAGAACCTTATTCCTCCTCCTTCACAGAATCGCAGATCTCCCCCTCTATGCTCCGCACCCATCGTCGGAGGTCTCTTGGCATCCTCTCCCTTCGCCTTTTCTTCTCCTCGTCTCTCTCACTGATTCAATTCCACTTTGTTGCCTTCCTTCCCACCATCGTAACCGTGATCATCAGGTCCTCAAAGTGTCGACACGAAGAGCCTAATCAATCCACGATGCTCATCTCTCCACCTTCCCCGCCAACTCTCTCCATGATTGACAACCAACGTCTTACACCTCTTGCTCTAAGTACTCGTGCCTGGTGGCAAAGTATACCACCAGCTCTCAACTCTCTGCTCTATCCTGTCTCATTCACATCTTATAATGTTTTCCATGGATGTGACTACTACAACATCAATATCTCGAAGCAGCATGTGTACAATCTAGAGGTCGGGACATGAAATTCTTGTAGTAGTTCTGATTGAAGTAATAATGTAATATGCATTACTCTGATCCTTGGTGGAAATCTAACACAAGGATTTCACTATTATGTATTCATGCACTTAGCAATAGTAGCAATTATTTGCATTCACTTCATATTTTTTTTTCTATAATTGGTATTGGTGTGGTTCAACAAGTCTTTATATTATGACAAGAAAATCTCTATATTGTGATAATCAATTCTTTATATTACAACAAAAAATCTTTATATTAAAAAATGCAACAAAAATGCTGCAAAATTGGAACATTCAAGTCTTGATATTAAGACAAGCAAGTCTCTATATTGTGACAACCAAGTTTTTATATTACAACAGGCAAGTCTTTATATTTATGAATGCAGCAAAACTACTGCAAATTGGAACCTTCAAGTCTTATATTAGAACAAAAAAAGTCTCTATATTGTAACAAACAAGTCTTTACAATATAACAAACAACTCTTTATATTTATAAATGCTCCAAAATTGCAGCCAAATTGTAGCAAAATTGAATTAAAATATGCTATTTTTATTTAATATAAATAATTGGACGCATGATTATTAAGACTTCGTATGATTTATATAAAGATTTGGACGCACGAAATGTTAATTTGTAGCAAATTACAACCAAATTAGAGCGAAAATTCAACAAATTACAACAAATAATTTACTACTCCCAAGTCTTTATATTACAACTCCCAAGTCTTTATAATACGACAAGCAAACTTTTCTGTTGTTAGTGGTTTATATTTGAATTAATCAGACTTGTTTGTTATGAATCAACTTTTCTATATTACAAATCTCCAAGTCTTTATGTTACAATGCCAAAGTCTTTATATTGCAAAGTTGCAGCAAAAATGGACTAAAAATAAAGCAAAAATGCAATAAAATTGCAATAAAATTGCACAAAAATGCAAAAGTGCACCAAATTTTGCAATATGAGAACTTTTGTATTAATTAATGGCAGAAAGACATTTTGCATGAATTAATAGCAGAGCATTAATTAGCGTAGATTAAATGTGTGCGGAGCGTCATCAATAGCGGAGCGAATCGAACATAATTAAATTGGTACAGAATGCCATTAATAGCGACATTAATTAGAGATCTAATGATTAAGTTAGTTAGGGGCGTCTACGGAGGCGCCTAAGTGAGACTGTAAGGAGCTAAATAAATGTCAAAATAATAGTGAGTCTCCTTGTATAAAAGAACAAAAAAAAAAAAATGAAAGAGAAAAACTAAAATCAGCAAAAAAGAAATTAAAAGTGTGACGTGACCAATCAGCCGCCATCCCGTTTAGCCTACGAAGGAGTATAGTTAAACAATTTAAATGAAACCATGCAATACATCTAATAAATCTGGCTCACTGGCTGTTGTTCTTTCCGTTAAGTCCAGAATTTTTTTTCATTTTTTCCTCCGTCAGTTCACAGTGTATCTTTGTATATATCTTCTTAAATATTATAGAATAAATTGAATAGCAACATAATATGCGCCATGGACAAGAATTGAATGGTACATTTTATTTACAAATAATATTGTTATCATTTTAAGTGGTACATAACACAAAATTATCTGCAAAATTTCGATTAATCGCTTGACAGTGTCCGGTCCGTACGACGAACACATACCGATGTTTAAAACACTGGAATTAATACAAATATTAAGATGTGCCTGTCACATTACTTCCATTTAATATTTGCACGAGTCATAACTATTTATCTCGCGTACGAAATAAGTGTTCCCACTTAATATTTCTTTTCCCTGAATTAAGTTTTTGATATCCTTTTATTTTGAAGTTCCAAAAAATAAAAATATATGTGATATGTTCTTTCTATTAAATTTTAGAATCAAAACACTTTTTTAGTTTATTTGTACAAAATATGTATTGATTTTGTATTAATAAACATAACTGCGGCCTGTTCGGCTGTGACGGGGCCCAAAGCTATTGTTATTTGGGTTCAAAATCAGTATGACGTAGCAAAGAAAGCCCAAATATAAATTAGCCTGTTTTAGTTTGAACAACTCAGGTTAGGGTTTTTCTACGCCTCCCTATAAAAGCAGCACGCAGCACGCGGCCAGCCACCGTGCAACAATTGCTCGATTTTACGGTAGGGGTTTCTCTTTGTGTTGCTCTCTCTTTTCGTTGGCTTATTGTTTCTCTTTGATTGGTAAGATCTGTGTCGATTTTTGGTTGTTGTTGGAAATGAAATGTCGATGAAGAAACTTCATTTAGTGCTGTAGACGGATGCGAATCCGTCGATGGCAGTTACACAAATCCTCTAAGAAGTTCTGAGGCTCTCAGTCTCTTCAATCAATTATTTCTTGGATCTTTTATTCTGTTTTCGTGTTTTTTGTTTGTAATATGAGACTGGAATATTGATGGGTTTGAAGTGATGAAAGAAAACATGTCTGTCAATCCACTGATATTCTGTGATGACAAACCATGTTCCGACAGGCTCTGATCGATCCTTTTCTGTTCCTGTCAAATTCTTAATTACTTTGGGAATTTATTTAGCATAATTTGGATTCGATGTACGAATAAGACAATGTTTGTCAAACACCCAATCCTTTTCATTTCACATATAAAACACAACTTCTGTTGGAGGCGAAGAGAATGCAATTTCGTTTGAAATATGTTCTATGGACCTTAAAATTCCTTAATAAAATGTAGGATAGATCTGGGATTTTGGCTCTATCTAATATCTCAGAGGTTGCATTAATAGATTGCATTCGATGTGTTTCTTTTATCTGACCAATTTAAATCAAGGAATGGCTTGAATTGTATGCATTTACATCTGTTCTCGATTTTGTTGGTTGGCCTACACCTTGAACTTTCGGTACTGATAAACACATGGATTTTGCAAAAAAAGACCATACTTTACTTTTTCATAAAACAGGTATATATCACGTGGATTTTGTGATTTCATATTTAATGCAAATTTGATATTTCTTGCACCTCTACTCATCACTCGGAGAAGATCTGATTATTTTCTAGTTTTCTACGGTTTACTTAACGATCCATTTATCAAATCGAACTGTAAAAGAGATCGATTTATGTTTCTTTGGGTTATATATTGCATGTCCAATCTGATTTTAAAAACAGTGGCCAATCGATTTATGTTCATTTAATTGATATTTCATTACTTTAATAACAAAAATATATAATTGTGAAAAAATGCCAACAAGGGAAGGGAAGATGAAAATTTCATTGTTGGCCTTTGCAAGAACTGAATTAAATAAATATCTATTTCTTTCCGCATAATTATGGTCGCATTTCATTTTATCTCATGGAGACTTTTGCCTAGTGTTGTGCTAACGGGATGGGTGGGCTGATTTGGAGAATGGGTGGACGAGTGTAGAGGTGGCAAGTCGGGTCGGTTCGGGTCATCATGTGTCGCTTCATCTCGGTTACGGGTCGGGTCGGGCTTGGGTTCTCATGTGTCGTGTCATTTCGGGTTACGGGTCGTCTCGGGTCGGGTCGGTTCGGGCTTAGGTAGCTCATGTGTCGCTTCGTCTCGGGTTACGGATCATCCCGGTTCGGGTAGTTTGACTTTATCAAAATATCGGGTCGGGTTGGGTTCAGATCGGGTCGGGTCTGGCGGGTTTGTCGGGTCGAGTTCTGTCACCTCTAGACGAGTGGTGGGTTTGGACGGGTGATGGGTGGACGCATTGGATGGGTTATGATGGGAGGGTTGGGACGGGTGGGTTTGGGAAAGGTGATCCAAACTTGCCCTTAGACCTGTTGGGTCAAATGGGTGGGACAGGCGAGTGGGATGGACGGACACGAGTTTTTTTTCAAATATGAAAATGTGGTATGTTTTGGTCAGGTGGGACGGGTTCTGACACGGGTTTAGAACAGCTGGGTTTAAATTGGGGATTTTCCAAGGGCGCCACCCAAACCTGCCCTTAGACCCGCACCTGCGACCTGTTCGGGTTTCAACGGGTTTGGTCAACGGACCGGTCGGGCGGGTAAAAAGTGCAGACGGGACCTGAAAGGGTGTTAGCACAACACTACTTTCGCCTATGCGTTCGCATTAAGCGCATGTTACAACATTACTCCCATGCCCAGCAAAGACTCATCTTCTTTTTAGGAAAAAGATGGATAATCTCAGCTCTATTTTTTCGACTCTAATTTTTTAGGATCGAATCTTTTGTATTAATACATCAAATTTATTTGCTTGCTATAGTAAAATCAATAAAAAAATCTGCTCCTATAGAAAAACTCTGCTCGAGCATAAAATTCATGCTCGTAATTCAAATCCGACGATTTGAATAAAATAAAAGTTGTTGTAGAAGTTTCGGATTCAATCTTTAGGCTATGATTTTTAAGTAAAAAAATTATCGTGCTTATAAATATATTTTGAATTTTAAAATGTAAATGAATGATTTAAACTATTGAAAATGTTTGATGCAATCTAGTGTTTTAAGTCTCAATTCTACGAGAACAGACTAAGATAAATGATTTACTGGAAAAAACACAAAAGAGAAACTACTAAGTAACAAAGAGAATTTCTGAAATTATAAATGTCTTGGTCCCAAATCTCTTGGTCCCAAATTAAGAGAAAAACCTAGCTTACATATGACGAGGGGACTTTTATATAAGCAACAAATGTCTTGGTCTCAAATTAAGAAATAACTGCAACTAAGAAAGTAATGTATGATGATTCAGTGAATATATAAAAAATAACAACTAAGAAATTGGGCAGAAAATAGAAAAATAATCTAGATAATTGGAAATAAATCTCGAACAATACAATCAAAGAAGTTCGGGACCACAATCTGAATCTATCTCGGATTCATTTTCTTCTCGGTTTGCATGAGGCTCTCGGAGTTGTTGAAAGCTTAACCTCAAGCTTGTATTCCCACCATAGTACATGTGAAGATGTCGCACATTGAAGACATTTGAGATGTGCATGTCCTCGGGTAGCTTGACTCTGTAGACATTTTCACCAAACTTCTCGAGAATCGGATAAGGTTCAAACTTGCAACGAGTGAGCTTGTTGTAGTCATCCTTCGGGTAGCGATTCTTGCTCAGATAAACCCATACGAATTCTCCAATTTTGAAATCTACTTATCGCTGCCTTTATCTGCGTGAGCCTTGTACTTCTCGTATGTTGCTATCTGATTCTGGTATACTTCCTCGTGAATTTCCTGTAGATTACAAACATGTGTTGCCACATCCTTTGAGCTCTTGCTCGGGCCTTCGATTGGTAACAAGTCGAGAAGGCCTCGGGAAATGCATCCATACACCACATGGAAAGGAACAAATCGGGTGGAGCGGTTGACCGAACAGTTGTACTCGAACTCAATCTTTGGCAAGAGAGTGTCCTACATCACGAATGAAGTCACTTGTGCTCGCAACATGTTTGCAAGACTTCGGTTTGTTAGAAAATTAGGGGTTGAGCTTAATGCACAAGACTAAGATCAAATCAATATGCGGAAGCGATTTCAATTCAAGTTAAAGCTTTTAGACCTTAATCACTTAGCTAAGTAATAGAGCAAACAATTTCAAGAACTAAATGAGCAAATCACAAAATTAAGAGCAAAATACTAAAAAGAGAGAGTGTGTGAAGAGAGAGTAATCGAGACCAAGAGAACACGCTATGTAACGTGGTTCGGCCTATCAAATTAACTTAAGCCTCGTCCACGAGTCTTCCGGAATAAAATCTTTTTTTCGGACTGATTTCACTATAAACGAGTGTTCTTTTACAAAGTGCAAAGCCGATCTTTGACTTCTTCTACACAAGCAAGTCAATCTTCTTCTCCTAAATCAATGCACGGGACAACACCACAATACATGGTAAAAAAGTTCGATTGACAACACAATCTAGGACATGGATGCACCACTTGACAACACAAATGTGATGCACCAAAGACTAAAACTAGCTAAATGTCTTGTTCTCGAATAGAAAATAATTTCGCTCGGGTCAGATGGGTCAAGGAAAAATTGAGTTGGGTCCTTCATTTTTTTTTATATTCGCATTTTAATCCTCCGCCAGTGCTTATAACCTTAACCTGAACCTACAAATGTTCTCGAATAGTTGTTATCCTTGGGTTCATATGCCCACCCGTTTGGTTCCCTATAGTATGCATTATTGGATCATGACGGGTTGAAATACTTAGATACCAGTTTGGTTTTGGTATGACTTCCGTTGTTGAACCGGTACCTAAATGCATAATTTGGTACATTGCCCCTCTTTTGATATTTTGCACTTTTGCCCCTTGTCAAGTTTTTATTTTTTTCTCATTTTTAGAACATTTGAGTTTCTTTGATGGCAAAGATGAGGTCACGATCTGTATGAATACAAGTATTTCATCGTAATTCGCAAATCTCATCCACTTTTCCACTTTTCCACTTTTCAATCCCATGAAGAATTGAAAGGAATAAAATTCAAATTCTCACAGAAATGTAGGCATTGAGCAATATAATAATAAGGGAAGGGAAGTCAAGTGGCACGTTTCTACATTACAAGTTACAACTCGTCCCGTCCGTATGTTATGTACGTTCAGGTTAAGGTTATAAGCATTGGCGGAGGATTAAAATGCAAATAGAAAAAATGAAGGACCCATCTCAATTTTTCCTTGACCCATTTGATCCGAGCAAAATTATTTTTTATCTCATTCGTGTTTCGTGCAACACAAATTTTCTCGAATAGTTGTTACCCTTGGGTTCATATGTCCACCTGTTTGGACCACTATAGTATGCATTGTTGGACCATGACGGATTGAAATACCTAGGTATCGGTTTGGTTAATTAACCGGTACCTAAATGCATAATTTGATACATTGCCCCTCTTTTGGTATTTTGCACTTTTACCCTTGTCAAGTTTTTGTTTTTCCTCATTTTTGGAGCATTTGGGTTTCTTTGATGGCAAAGATTTGGATGAACTCTTCTCATATCCCAACCACTTTTTGTCGTGAGGCTTTTGTCTCTCATTTTAGAATTGCCCAATGCCCAAGAAGATTTTAACATCTCATTTTCGAGTTTTAATTTTTGTACTTCTATTTTTAAGTTACAAAAAATCTTTGTTTTTTGACAATTTTTTACTTTCAACTCAAGGCTTTCAATTTTTCATTTATAACCTTGTACCTTGGACTCAAGCTAAAAAATTTTGCGTTCCAACCCCTCAATTGAGTCAATTTGAGTATTGTTATGACAACAATTATTTACTAATCCCTCAATTTGATTTATGGGTGATATTGAGGTTTCATTTTCTCTACAATTTAAAATGGAGGTTAGATATACCTCACTAGCTTGGCTAGTGGAAGTAGAGCACTCCACTTCTTCATCTTGCATCACCGACTTGCCTTTGGATTTTGTGATGTCGCTATTGGGGCAAATCGGTTCATTCTCCTCATTCTTTGATGGAGCCATTCTTAATCTACAATTTTCAACAATTGATTCTTGATTCGTTAAATTTATTTCATTTGAGATTGAATCATGATCAAAATGTTTTAAGAGAGCATTCAAAATTTGAAAAGCGCTCTCAAAATCAATTTCATCGAGTATTTCAAATATAGACTCATCAATATGACAAAGGAGGGCATTAGTAGCATGTAGATTTTCCCTATTTTTGTTTTTGCAATTTTCTTTCATTTCTATTACATTCCAAACCTCAAATGTTCTAAGTAATTTCGCATTGATGATTTCCAATATGCGAAATTTTGGCAATTTGGTCCTAATACCGGGGGTAGTGCAATTTGCCAATTGGTTGTCATAAGATTTGGATCTTTGCTTGCAACTAACAACAATTAATTAGCAAGCTCAACTTGCTCTGATACCACTTTGTAGAATCTAGTGGCCTAGGTGCTTAACTAATTTTGCTCGGTTCAACCTAATAGAGACCTAATTGCAAATTTCACAAATTATGGCAAACAATTCAATTTAGCAATTCAACAAACAATTCTAATTAATTCTAATCAAGCAATTCAAGCACAACTCAATTCAATTCACAAACAAATCAAGCAATTAAACTAATTGAATTGAGTAAATATAAATAGAGATAAGGGAAAATAGAATGGCTCAATGCGTGTTGACGGAGTTCGGCTTGCACAAATGCCTCGCCTACATCTCCGGTTCCCCCGCTTCTTGTGGTAACAAGCCCAGTCCGCTACACTAAACAATAAACGCTTGCTTAATGCTACAACTTCGAAATTGGGGCTCTCTTACACACACCGGTGGAGAATCGAGCCGACTTCCTTGAACTCACTTACACACTCCAATGGAGCTCAAGACAACACACACTCTCACAAATTGACAATTGGCTAATGAAAAATTAAGCTAGATAATCAAGACTAAGCACTCAAACAAACTATCTCTTTAAAATCCTTAGATTAGATTTAGCTAATTAAACTTGGGACTAGAGAGCAAGGATTTGGCTATGGGTTTAAAGCTCAAGGTATGTTGTAAATGGTGTTGAATGAATAGACAATTAGTAGATGCAATTGTTGAGGGAGAAGAGTTTATATAGGGCTCAATTCTGACCAAAAGCATTCATGCGCCACATAGCGTTATAACGATATTTCATG
>CAXKVX010004369.1:0-24800 GCA_964058865.1 Eleocharis quinqueflora
CCTCTCCCTGTCACTCTTAAGTCTTGGACCCACCTGACAATGCCATTGGAATGCATCATTAGAATTAGTCTACAACTTTTGTAAAAAAATGAAGAACAGTATCTGTTAACATATTTGGTGTCAGCACAGAGACATTTGTTAGTAACGGCCAATTTTATGCAGCAGGACTTGGCTAATATTCGTTTTAAAAGAAGGCGAATGATGTAGCAAATGGAAATTGGATCAGTATTGTATTTTTACAGGATATTTTCAATGAATGAATTCATTATATAATTTCATCTAAAGATTTTTTGCAAAAACGGGGATCGAAAAAGATTCACCAACAATTTATTGTGGCGGGACCTGTGGTTTGACATTTTAATCCCACTACAATTAACTAGTCGGTCAAATTTGTTGCTTGTACCTGCACGGCAGTTTGGCATAGCCGCCCAAATGAAAAACGTGAACTCTTTACCAGGGAATTCGCCAGTCAAACGAACCAGAAAAAAAAAGAGAATAACAGAAAAAATTTCTTAATTTAAAAAAATTTGTACCCAATATGCAGCAGTGAATCCCGAAACACCGGAGGCGAGATGAATGACATAACCACCGGAGTAATCAATAACACCCCAGTGGTACAGAAACCCTCCACCCCATAGACTGAATGCACCAATTGTGTATGAGAGCAGCAGCCACAGCGGCACGAAAACCATCCATGCTTTGATGTTCATCCGCCCCAGCACCGACCCGGCAAGCAATATTACAGTAATTGCTGCGAAAACAAATTGAAAGAACACAAGTGTTGCCTGGGGGTAGAATGGCTCGGTCATGGGCGTATCGATAGTGCCGTTGGAGAAGTGGTGCTCGGTGGCGGGGAGGCGGGCCCTCTGGATAAGGTAATTTTGTGAAAGTGCCGCCCCTGCCTTGCCCCAGAAGGGAAGGAGCCGGTCGCCGAATGCCATCTTATAACCAACGAGGACCCATGCGATAAGGGTGGATGCAAACGCATATAGAGCCATAAATGCGGAATTCACTGCCCATTTCTTCTTCACGATGCTACCATAGAGAACCACGAGGCCAGGCATTGATTGTAACCCGACCAATGTGGCTGCGGTCAGCTGCCATGCATTATCTCCCTTGTTCAACCATTCCGGCACTGATGGCGGGTGCGCCTGGTACGCGATTCCGATTGTTGTATTAGCCATTATTCTTAAGATTGATCAGCAATAACCGAGTGATTGGAGAGATTAGAGTATTGGTGTATTCAAATTAATGATGAGAAGTGGCGGATTGATTATGCGAGAGGAGGAAAGTAAACTGAAACTGATACTGATACGATATTTTGTGTGTTTTGCAAGGGATATATCATAGGCTGCGTCTAAAACGGTTGAAAACGAGGGAAAGGAGATGAAAGTGATGGCTATCTTCTTCTCCAAACCCAATAAAATTGAGAGCCCAGTACTTCTAGAATAAAGTCATAAACTAAAGTATCTCCCTGGCATGCAATTGAATTTTAGATACTTGAATCTGAACTAGCAGTATGCTGATTCTATATGTGGTTAAATAACCTGAAAGTACTGAAACAATATCTCCGATTGTTGTCACAATGGAGAAACTGCTGAGAATGGGACAACCTATAGAGGCTTCCAAGTCAACTTAGTTCAATATTAAAAAGAAAAAGAAAGTAAAATAAAAAAAAACCAGAAAAAACCAGATATGAACAGCAGCAGCTCACAGGTTCTTGATAGGGGGCCCATAATAAATTAATTGAATAAATGATTGAAAGAGAATTAACAAATGAAACGGAATCAGCATTCGAATTTCAGATAAAATCAACGAGAAAAGAAATTTGAAAAATAAAATACAATGTCTCGTTGACAGTAACTGTGAGTTTTGGAAAAGAACTGAATTTTCTCTATATCTCTAATCAACGTTACATGTCTATTTATCAAAGAAAAAAACAGTAAACTAGAAAAATAATTAATACAAATATACAACTAATCCTACAACAAATATCCTCTAGTGACAGCTCAAATACCATTGTCTACTTTCTATATATCTTTAACACTCCTCCTCAAGTTGGAGCGTATATGTCTAACATACCCAACTTGTTACATATAGTATTAATTGGGGCTTTGCAAAGAGGCTTGGTTAGAATGTCTGCGAGTTGAAGATCTGTTCGAACATGAATGAGTTGAATACATGGGGGGCAAGAGGATGTTCCTATGACAAGATCTCGAATCAGATGACAATCACCTCAATGTGCTTGGTTCTCTCATGAAAGACTTGATTCTTGGCGATATGCATGGCGGATTGATTGTCACAATGTAGTCTCATCAAACCATCCTGGCGAACACCTAGTTCGCTGAGTAAACACTTCGTCCAAACTAGCTCACAAGATGTGTTTGCCATTGCGCGGTATTCTGACTCCGCACTGGACCGAGATACAACTGTCTGCTTCTTACTCTTCCAGGATATAAGGTTACCACCAAAGAAGACACAATATCCAGTGGTGGACCTTCGACTAGTAGGACAACCTGCCCAATCGGCATCAGTGAATGCTGCGATTCTACTATGTCCCTGATCAGAATATACGAGTCCTTTACCTGGAGATCCCTTGAGGTATCTAAGGATCCGAATAGCTGCATCCCAGTGTGTAGTGTGTGGGGCTGACATAAATTGGCTCACTACACTAACTAGATAGGCAATGTCCGGTCGAGTAACTGTTAGATAATTTAGTTTCCCGACCAATCTTCGATATCTCTCAGGATCATGTAAGGGTGCTCCGTCATCAGGCATGAGTTTGGTCTCAGGGACCATTGGTGAGTCAACGGGTTTGCATCCAAGCAACCCGCATTCTGAAAGCATATCAAGAACATACTTTCTCTGACAAATAAGGATCTTATCAGGAGATCGTGATACCTCAATGCCAAGAAAGTACTTGAGTTTACCAAGATCTGTAATCTGAAATTGCTCGCTCAAGAGCTTCTTCAATGTCGAGATCCCCTCGACATCATCACCGATGATAATCAGATCATCAACATATGCAACTAGAATGATGGTCTTCTCCTTTAAGTGTCAATAAAATACTGAATGGTCATTAGCACTCCTGATCATGCCAAACTGACCAAGTACTTGGAAGAGACGTCCAAACCAAGCTCGGGGGGATTGTTTCAGACCGTATAGAGACTTTCGCAAACGACATACTTTGGAAGCCTCCTCCTGAACAACGAATCCAGGTGGTTGGGTCATGTAAACCTCCTCCTCAAGGATGCCATTGAGAAATGCATTCTTGACATCTAATTGGTGCAGTGGCCAGTGGCGAACAACAGCCAGAGAGATACAGATCCGAACAGATGCCATCTTAGCAATAGGAGAAAATGTCTCATCATAATCAATATCGTAGGATTGAGAGTACCATTTAGCAACTAAGCGAGCTTTGAGTCGGTGCAGTGACCCATCAGGATGAACTTTGACCGTGAAGACCCACTTGCAGCCGACAACCTTTTTGCCAGAAGGGAGAGGACAAAGATCCCACGTTTCATTTTTCAAAAGAGTAGACATTTCCTCCTGCATAGCACTAAACCATCCCGGATTGTGCAGAGCCTCTGACACATTCTTAGGAACATAGTAACTGTCAAGACTAGTAGTAAAGGCACAGTGATTTGTGGATAGAGCTGCGTAGGAACAGAAGCGGTCGAGGGGATATCTGGTACTAGGACAGTTACGTGAGGTTTTATGAAGGGCTATAGGAAGGTCAAGGTCGGAGATTTGAGGTGGTGAGATTGGAGCAGGAATTTGTGGACTAGGTGTGGTAGGGTCAGGCGATTTGGTAGGAGATGGTGGTGATTCAGTGGTTGGGTCAGGTTCACCTGGAGATGCACAGGTCTCATGGTCCTGCATGGTCTGGACAGAGTTAGTATTAAAAGGGAGATGCTTACCCCTTCGAGTATATACCTGAGTAATAGGAGGCACGGGAGGTGTTGGTGGCTCGCCATTCTCGAGGATTGAAGAAGAGTCTATGTGAACCTCAGGATATTTCAGAATAGTCATGATAGGTGGAGAATTACTAGAGGTAGATAATGGACTAGATTCAGAATTTAAGAAAAACGGTACAGACTCCATAAAAATAACATCAGAGGAAACAAAATATCTTCTAATAGTGGGGCTATAACATCGATAACCTTTTTGAGTTTCAGAATAGCTTACAAAAATACATCGGAGGGACTTGGGATCAAGTTTCGTGCGACCCGGTCGATTATCATACACATAACAGGCGCAACCAAAGATCTTGGGTGTAACAGGGAATAAAGGTGCAGATGGAAATAGAACATTATAGGGTATTGCACCATCAAGGACAGAGGATGGCATCCGATTTATCAGATAACATGAAGTTAAAACAGCATCAGCCCAGAAACGATGAGGGACATGTCCATGTATCATCATAGTACGAGCCACCTCAAGTATGTGTCTATTCTTTCTTTCGGCCACTCCATTTTGCTGAGGTGTATAAGCACATGACGATTCATGGATGATACCATTATCAGTCATATATTTCGCAAATTCGTTTGTAAAATATTCTTTGGCATTGTCAGTATGAAGAGTTTTAATAGTGGTGTTGAATTGAGTTTTCACAAAAGAACAAAAAATTGAAAATTTTGCAAAAATTTCTTGTCTAGATTTAATAACAAAAAGCTAAGTTGCACGAGAGAAATCATCCACAAAAGTAACAAAATAACGAAAATCTAATACAGATGTAACTGGACAAGGACCCCATACATCAGAATGCACTAAATAAAAAATACCATTAGACCGACTAATGACTCTAGGTGGATGGGAAGAACGAACATGCTTTTCCTGGATACAGGACTCATAAACTAATTCTGAAATAGACTGAAATTCAGGACGTATCTTCTTCAACACCTGGAGAGATGGATGCCCCAACTGATAATGAACCTCCTTAGCACTATTAGTACTCAGGTATGCCACTCGCTGAGGTGAGCTCTCCATGCAATACAGACCTTTGTCCTTATATGCAGTGCCAATCAACTTGTTCGTCTCCAGTTCCTGAAAGGTGCATTTAGTTGGGGTGAAGGTAACAGAGCAATATAACTGTTCTGTTATTTTGCTTACAGACATAAGATTTTCAGGAAAAGAAGGAACATATAAGACAGATGATAAGGGCATGTTTTGGGAAATCTGGGTGGATCCAATTCCTTCTATATTACAGGTAGAGCCATTGGCTATTTGGACAGGTGGTTGTGAGGTAGTGGCAACTCCTGACAGAATACTTTTGTTACCAGTCATGTGGTCAGTAGCGCCTGAATCAACAATTCATGACGATTTTGATGCTTTAAAACAGTTGGAAGTCATACCTGGGTGGGCTAAAGTAGCCCTCGGAGTCTGTGGCTGAGAGGTCATGTTGGCACGAGAGAAGCCTAGCTGCTCAAGTCGCTGAACAAGTGTAGCAACTTCATCTGAACTGGTGCGGTCGCCGGGTGATTGATCGACAGTGGCCACTTGAGCACGAGGAGGTTGTGGCGAGCCTTTAGGGCGCTTTGGGCAGTCCCACTTCATATGACCCCACTCCTTGCAATAACGACACTGCACATTACTGCTAGGATTGGAATTACCGCCAGATCCTTTTCCTTCTTTCACAAATGACTGGCTTGTGGTCTTACCTTTGTAAGAGTTTGCCACTAATGTTGAGTTTCAGTGATGGATGACGAACCAATCCCATCAGATGGAAACATCTCTCGCAGAAGATGATAGGTAGCATACAATGACGGTATAGTCGTCTGACCAAGAAGGATCGGTCGTGCTGAGGAGTATCTAGATGACATACCTCCAATAAATGTGAGTGTATTCAGCTGCTCCTATACTGTGGCTGAATCCGCACCGAAGGGAAATAAATCACTCATCTCATTAGATAATTTCTTGAATTTGGTGAAGTACTCGGTCAGAGTTGCATCACCTTGTTCACATATTGCATGTGCCTGAGAAACTGCATAAGCGTGTGCCATGCTGGTTTTCTTAGAATATGTGGACTGAAGATGATCCCACATTTTCTTAATGGTCTTAAAGGTGTGTACTGTGGATAAAATATCGGGCTCCATCGCATTCCACAGAATCATGCGGATAGAGCTATCCTCAGCTTTCCAGTCATCATTAGCTTGCGGTTCTTCTGTCAGATATTTTCCCTTTCGTAGGGATTCTAACCCAGTCTCAACAAACGTAGACCATTGTTCCCAGTTAGAACTGGAGAGGTTAACAGGTATTTTCAGATGTTGGGTGGAAATCAAAATAGCAGATTCATTGTTCTTCTCCATTTGAAATTGGACTTCAGAAATTTTCAGATTTTAGATTTTTAGAGGGGCTAAATTGCATAAATCGGATTCAGACTTTAGATTCAGATTTCAGAGGGGTTAAATTGCATAAATCACGGCACACAGAAAAAACAGAAAGAGAGGACTTATTTGCACTTTTCCTCTCCTCCTCTTCTCTTCTCCTGTCGATAGAAGACAAAGAGCGGAGAGTGTTGAGAGACAGCGACAGAGGGGAGATCGCAGCAGACAACAGAGAAGGGGAGATCGCAGAAGACAGCGGTGGAGGGCGGCGCCGTCGGACGTGGCAGAGATCAGTTGAGGTATGAGGCAGATCTGTCCCTCGCACGTGCTCGGGCGGACGAAAGGAATTGAGGTCAGGTTTCGACGACAGGTCAGACTCGTGGTGCACGGCTGCCCTGCTGGTGGTGTGCGATAGTCCCGACCTTGAGTCGCCGGAAGGTGGAGCAGAGCAGAGAACCTCGGCTGTCGACGGCTAGGGTTTCTGCCCTGGCTCTGATACCATGTGAGTTTTGGAAAAGAACTGAATTTTCTCTATATCTCTAATCAACGTTACATGTCTATTTATCAAAGAAAAAAACAGTAAACTAGGAAAGTAATTAATACAAATATACAGCTAATCCTACAACAAATATCCTCTAATGACAGCTCAAATACCATTGCCTACTTTCTATCTTTAACAGTAACAAAGCCAGACTAACAATGATGCACAAGACAAATTAATTCACCAAAACAATTTAGACATCTTATGAGATAAAGAATGCAACAATTATGATATTATGACTAAAATATAACATTTTTGGAAAATCACGAGGGAGTCGGTGCTTTCTCTAAACCTCTTTGGATCTGTCACTGCTCGTTGAAGAACTTATCATGGATGATACATAATAAGATTTGTTGATTTTTAGTGTGGAGTATAATGGACCTCCTGAAAGGTCTCGTCGGCTTTAAATATTAGCGGTCCAACAACATCTTTGGTAGGATAAGACGAAATTTTGGTATGAGATATATTATTGTAAATATTTGCATCATCGCTTATTTTGGTAATTTTTTATTTAGTTTTAGGTATATTTAAAAAAATAATTAAGAATAGGATATATTTTCTAAATTCCCTCAAATTATAACTATATTTTTTAAATTTTTTTGTCAACTCCATATTATATCATGTATATTTTGTAAAAAGATTTTCAGGATAGAACACTTGCCCTATCTTGTCATACACTGGATCCGTCAGTGTGGACTTAGGTAAAAGTTGGAACAAAAAATGATGTTCGTCATTCAGAAGCCCGCTCGTCTCCATCCGACCGTTTATTTTAAACGGACGACAGTAATTTAATTAAGAAACATATATTATGAAATATGAGAGCCGTTTGATGAGTTTTACATAAAAAGACAACATGACAAGCATAAAAAAAAGTATCGAATCTCGTTCCATAAAAATCGAGACTACCGAACCTGTACTTTTATACCGGTCTTTGGCTTAGACCTATCAGTATTCAGTATTGATATTCAACAACAATCCATATTATAACAAACGATGTTTCTTTTTATGTATAAACTAGTACAAATGTCAGTGCATTAATTGCCACGGATAAATTTAAATGATCAATTTATTTCATTTTTGAATAAAAATAAGAGTCAAAATTATTCAAATTTAAATGATAAAGTATTCTATTTTGATTTCGAACTCATGACTTCTCATAAAGAAGTCTTTGCTTTAGGTTAACAACGGATTCTTTTGTGTTTATATATGAGAATTACAAAATAAATTGCCGTGAAATGTAAACATTTAGTTACTTTTATCCTTTAACACTGTCTATACTCTTTTTTGTTTTTTTTTTGATTAACAACTATCTCAAGTGGAGGCGCCAGCTTCCATTAAAAAGAAAGTAAACACTGTCTATATACTTAATTAAATAAATAGTTGCATTGGTCGTTACAAACTACTGAATACATTCGACAGTAAACAAAATGTGGACTGCTCACAGCACACAGCACACACCAAAATAGCAGTTAATGCCACTGCACATACTACTGTGCTTGAAATTGCAATATACCTGAAGATTGAAGAATGGTAAATTAATCAATCATTTACGGATTCGTACATTTAAAGCATAAGAAGGTAAAAACATTATTTGAAATTACTACTTCTGCGCATTACCTTTAAAAAAACGTTGAGGAATAATTTAGTCAGATATATCTTAACATGATTGTCAGAAAGATCTCGTTTCTTCACGTACTTAACTTTTCCTGTTCTTGTTAATTGTTATCATTTATTGCGTTTGTTAAAAAAACAACCAAAAGAGGTACAAATGCAATGAATGGATTTCTCAGGTTAAAAGCAAATAGCAAAAAGGAAATTAACAATTTCTCGGTCTACTCAGACTACTCTGTTTTAATATTCTACAGTAGATTTCAAGAGATTCCATCAGGGGTGCAAACGGATCGAATACGGACGAATAATAACATTATCGTATCTATATCTGTATCCGCTATTATTTTTCGGATACGGATACAGATTCGGATAGTTTCAGATACGGATACGGATCAGATGATAAACGAATACGGACACAAATCGGATAATAAACAGATACGGATGCAAATACGGATATAATTCGGATAATTAAATGAAATGAGTATATTATGAAGAAATCGTTAATATATCATTATTCAATAATAAAATTATTTTAAATTATATTATAAAATAAATTTAATGGGATAATTAAAATGTTGCAATGAGTAGTGTCTTTATAATTTATTTTCTAATATTATACATAATTAAAACAATTAAATAATTAATTTATTTAGCTATAAAAAAAAACATAAATACAATGGACTTGAGCTGACATATTTACCGGATATTCGAAAATCCGGAAGTTCCCGATTCGGATAATTATCCGAATTCGTATCCAGTTCAAAAATCAAAACTGTATCGTATCTGCATCTGATAAAAAAAATATCCGTATCCATATTCAAAAATATTCGATATCCATTAAAATTCGAATCAGAATTTGGATCCGAATAATCGGATATATATCCGATCCGATTGCACCCCTAGATTCCATGGCCCTAGGTAGATGTTGAAGGTCATTTTAATCAAGGGCTGAGCCATTCTTTGAATTTGGGGTCCAGAGAATCATCAAGGAACCTTGTGGGAAAAAAAATTAGGGACTCCACTGAAAAAAAATCAGGGACCCCAATTTCGGTCTCTTCGTGCTTCGATGCGTCTTTTTGGATTCACGAACTCGTCCTGTCTCATCGGCCATTGTTACGTTCGGTTCGCAATTTGAAAATATTCATTGAAGGTGTTAAGAAAGAAGAAAGAGGGATCAAGACTTTGGCCAAACCATGGGTCAAAATAAGGGAGGAGTCAAACAAGGAGTCTAACCGTCTTTGTCTTTAGAGGTAGTCCGTTGGTCTTTAGAGGTGGAGTAAGTTGGGTGGAAGACAGCTAAATAAGGAGTCTAACCGTCTTTATCTCTAGAATAACCGATAGCTTTGTACTTTGATAGCATCCAGCTTATGCCTTTGATCTCGATGCCCCTTCTCTATATATAGGGTTCGTTTGGCACTCAAGGAATATCGAAATAGAGCTCTAGTCCAACATGGGAGAATTTCCAAACGTGTTTTGAAAGAATAGAATAGTGGTAAAATAGGCTATTTTGGTATACCACCATATAGATGGAATACCGGAATACACTGTTCCGTATGACTAAGCAACCAAGTTTACAATGTAATTAATAATATAATTAATAATTTAATTTATAATATATGCTTTATTATTATCGTTAATACTATTGTATTATCTTTATTATGAAAATAATATTAATAATTACAATTAATTATTATTATTTTATTATTTTAAAATAATGCATATTATATAATTTTTATATTATTATTATTTTTACTACTATAATTATCATTATTATTTTATTAGGTTGTATTATATTTATAATTTACAATATTTTGGTATATTATATATAATTTATTATTAATATTATTATATTATATTTTTTATTAAATAATATTTTAATTATTATTTTATTATTTTAAAATAATGCATATTATTATAATTTTTATATTATTGTTATTATTATTACTATAATTAGCATTATTATTTGATTATGTTGTATTATATTTAATACTTAATAATATTTTATTGTATTATTTACTTAATTAGTATTATTACCGTTATTTATATTATTATATTATTTGTAGCTTTACTTTATTAGTATTTTATTATTTTAAAATAATAATATCATTATAATTATTATATTTTTTTCTTATATTATCATTATTACTATTGTGTTATTAGTTATTATTATTGTAATTATTATTATTATAATCATCAATATTATTTGTTTTATTTATTTTAGAAAATAATGCATATTATTATTAATTTATTATATTATGTAGTTTATTATTGTTATCATTACTATATTATATCATAATCATTATTGTTTTCATAATTATCAACATTTTTACTATTTTAATTGATACTTGCCAAACGATAATTTCGCTCTTTCGAATAGTCATTAATACCACTCTTCCAAAATCACACCATTCTACTTTTACTATTCTAATTCCACTCTTCTAACGCTATTCCTTGATTTGCCCAACGGACTCTATATTCTGAGGGGTATATATATGTTTCAGCATTGTCGGTTAATTGTTCTGTCAATCATGAGCGGTTATTAGAATGTGGGCTGTGTGATAAGATCGTGTGGTAACTGTCACTGGAGGTGGATCTGTCGGACGGCTATTTTCGAATATTAAACGGTCTTGTGCTACAAGGCTTAAACGGAAAGTCCCTCTGCAAATATCGGGAAGCTAATTCGGATAGTATTATTACTTAACTGTTTTTAGCTTTGGAATGATCTGAGCTCTTTCCGTTATGAGCTTCAAAATTGAGTTATTGATAAAATGACATATCATTGAGAAATAACTCATCTTTGTTCCGTCGGCCATTGTTTAACAATTTCTCAAGAGCATGTATTACGGGCCAACTGAGTTTAAAGTTGTTATTCACTAAAGGATGGGGATTGCATCAAAATTGGAGCTCAGAAGATGGACGCTTGAATTTTATTGGATCATTATAAAATTAGCTGAGTTGTCATTAAGGCAAAGAAGAGTATAATAAGAGAGTAGATTTTGCTTATTTTAGTGTTTTGAGAACAGCGCTTATTATTGTAGATAGCAAATCAATTAAGTTTAATTGAGTTAGCAGTGAGCGGTTTCATTCAATTCTTCTTCATTTGTTTTAGCAAATCGATTAAGTTTAGTTAACTCAATTAACCAGGAAGAATTTGACATTGTCGCTGCATTTGGTGTACATGTAGCTCCAGTACTTTGACACTTCACTGCTCCGACTCGTCGACGTCGACCGTTGGTCCATCTCAACGTCGGTGCCTACTCCTACTCATTGACATGCTCCTGCTAACTCATCGACGTGCCTCTATTCAGACTTGTTATTAAAATATTTTATGGGACTCCTCTGAATCAAAATCCTGACAACGCCATTGATTTTAGTTCCAACAAAGTTTGTGAATTATAAAAAAAATATTATGAAGTTCTCCAAACCACGGAAAAAGTGATCTCGTCCCCTTCGCGAGAGAAAAAAAGCATCCATAACACATACAAAACACTAACCCTAGATGACGAGGTGCGGCGTCACCGCCTCCCCCTCCCCCCTCTTCCTTCCTCTTCGTTCCCCTTTTTTTTCTCTTCCTTTAGCAACCGCTAATGGGGCTGCACGAGCTAGGACTCGAGATATCTCCACCGGCGAGCAGCAAGGAGCTCGTCGTTGATACTGTACGAGCTTCAGCTCGTGGATCTTCCTACCCATCGAACATCGACCACCGCCGCACAGTTCTGCAAGCTCGCTATCAGACCACCAACCTCGCAATGGCAGCGGAGCACGCGAGCTTCACCTGAGGAGCAGCACCCGCCAGTCCGCCACTACGCGGACGTTGGTTTCAGTGGGTCAGGGTGACTACTCAAGATCCTCAATGGCATCAATGCAACGTCGGTGGTTTGTGGGACCTGCTTGACTATGATAGATCGGTGTGCAGCTCAGGATTCTCTTTGAGTTACAAGCACAGAAACGAAAACGTTCTCCAGCCGTCGTCGCCGAATTGACAGTTGGAGGATATATCCGCTTTTAGGTAAATCATCTCTCTTTTTCTTTTATTGGGATAAAATCATCCGATATTGTTTCGGATCCGGTTTGTTTGACGTTTTCGTCCTTTTGTGGATGATGGAAAAGATCATCATATTTGAAATTTTTGGCTCTGATTTGCATTGCTTTGCTACGGTTGGTATTGGTGCCTTCTCATTTGAAAATTAGATCATTTGTTCGATGAAAGAATTAGAAATTTACGGAAGGATAGTCTTGACGGGTTTGCTTCGATACCGTCCACACGGATTTGCACCAGGTTTTTGCCACAAATTGGTGGTTGGAAAAAAGAGAAGTTCACGAGAGAAAGAATATAGCGGATAGCGGAGAATGAACCTGTTTCTTCAACATAGGAAATGTTCAAGATGGGAGGATAAACGGTACGATGCTCTTGGGTGGTACAAGTTTTCGGAGTTTCGGCAAGTTTAGGTTATCAAGATGGTTGACGCATTGCGACGACATTTTTGTACCTTTATTTTTAAAATTTAACTTTGTGTGCTTGTAACTCATGTTCTTTTTCTTTTGTTTTTCATGTATTCTTTTTTCTTGATTAATAAAAATTATCGAAGCCTACTCCTAAAAAATATATATATTTTTAAGACCTGGATTGCCGGCGCGCTTGATATGCGAATAGAGTTATAAAATAACCCGGACGGGTCTACCCGCCCGTGGATTCGTCCGTGTCCAACCCGTGCCCAGATCCGACCCGACCCGTGGATCCCGGATCCACGGATATAGCACAAGTCGGGTTGGCCCAAAATCCCCTAGACCCGTGGACCCGTGGATCCGTGCAGATATAAAAAAAAAATTCAGAAAATTCGAAAAAATATATATATTAAAATAATGTGCATAATTTTTTTTTAATTCGAAAAAATTTCAAAAAAATTCGAAAACTAAAAAAATGGACGGATCCGTACCCGATCCGCCCGGATTTATCACAGGTCGGGTTGGAGCTTTTGGGTTCGGACCCGTGGACCCGTCGTACCCTTAGATCCGTGGATCCGAACGGGTCGGATCCACGGGTACCCGACCCGCCCCGTCTTTAATTCTCTATATGCGAACATCCACTTGATTGGGCAACTGGATATTCTGTGCAATGGTCTTCTTCTCTCGTGTGTCATGCTGGATATACTATTTTTTTTCTTCTCTTTTTAGTTTTTTGTATTGGTCTCATGTTCTCATGATCTCATCATTCATGAATTTAAGGTGCAAGTAAAATTATATCTGGTGCAAAAGGCGAATAAAAAAATTCTCTTTTTTGCAAGTAGTAAAAATGCTAAAGTAAACAAGACAACCACATGCACTCTGAAATTTGCTGAAATTGCCAATAAAATAAATTTTTGAATATTAATTAAAAAATCAGACAAACCCATAAAAACAATTAACGAGATAGCAAAATGTCATCTATTATAAATATTTAATCTAAGTTTTTATGTTCATTTGAAGCCATTTTTTTACAAATTAAAAGTATTTTAATTATTATACTAAAAATTGCAAGGAAATTCTGCTCCTTTTATTGAGCATTAAATAATAAATTAACTATCAAGGATCATCACTGATTCGAAAGTTTGGACTTTGAATTTGGAGATACGAAGGCGAAATATCGCTTGATATGTGCTTTGTGAAGTATTGTAGCCTCACTTAAAAATATATAATTAAATTTCTGGTTGAGATCAATTTGTATATCCCTTTTAAAAATTATACGGTATTTTGTTTTGCATATTCCTCGTATATGTTTATGCACTAAGCTACGTTGTCTGCAGAAGATTCAGGGGACCATTTCCAATGCCATATCTTAATTTGTTGACTACGTGTGGTCATAAACACAACACATATATATAATATTCAAGTCAACCATAAATAATCGATGATACCGCACACATCGATTTATTGAGAAACAATTAATACGAGAATGGTTTTTGACATCATCCTTGTTGGATCAGGGAACTCTAAAAAGTCAGAGGTGATTAAACTAATTTTTAATGTCGTAATTAAGAAATAAAGATTTGGAGGAGAAGTGCGGATATAATGTATTTATTTACATAGGAGATCGTACTGGTGCAGCTATATTCACATCAAGTGCATGTTATGAGAGCAGATCCTCTCTTTGTGGTATGAAATCAGTGGATCCGAATCTGCTGCTACAAGCAGGGTCGTGCTCAGATACGACCGTCACGAATCGATCGACCGCCACATACGACTGTGATTTGATTCAGAGAACATATGCTTTGACCGTTAGATGTGTTTTGAACGGTCCAGATCGAAACAACCAGGAAAGAGGAGGAATTATACGAGCAGCCTATTTGATTCCGAAATCAGTGGTGCCGCATCTCTCTCTGTATATTTCTTTAATGTCGAGTTTGTATTTTCACAAGAGTGAATTTTTACAATAATTAATAGTACGTAATCAGTATTAATTACGAATATATTAGATATATTATACGTCATAATTGTACATCGTTTACAATTTCTTGTTATACAGAATTAAATGATATATTACTCCGTAATTTACATTCGTATCTTGAGTTCTAAAATTCAAATAGCGCATTTAAACCGTTGAATTTGATCTCCATATAAAAATATTGTTGGTGACTCAATTTTTTATTTTTTACATTCTTTTTTTGCTATTTTCAAATTTCTTCAGACTAATTTACCCTTTCTAATAGAATTCTTGAATATCACAACAGCAACTTTTCCTATATCTCGTTTATCATGAAATTGAATTAAATGCGAAAAAATTAGCAACTAAAAGTAGAAACTTAAAAAAATCTCATATAATTACCAAAAATAACTCTCTTCTCTCTGTCTATCAATCAGAAGAGAAGAGAAAGAACACTAAATTCTTCAAATTAAATACAGTGCGTTCATCCATAATTGTGGCAACAAAAAGCTAGCGAAATTTTCTAAGGTTTGAGAGTTAACGTGATTTTATAACAGTAAATCCATTTAAAACAGGAGAAATCATCCACAATTATAATATAATAATGAAAATCATTACTAGATAGAATTTGTTGGAGATGGTTCTCATATATCAGAATGAATCAATTACAAAAGAGATGAAGTTATAGAAGAAGAATGACTAAGGGAGTTTGAGCCTTGGACATACAACAATCATGACATAGAGATAATTTTGAAGAATTAGAAGGCAAAGAATTTGTGTTTATTATTTCTAAAGTAACTCTTGTGAAGGATGACCTAGCCTACATGTCAGGTGTTGACTGAAGTACAAGTAGCAAGAAGTGAAGGGCATCCGAGAGAATGTGAAGATACCTCTAGTACTTGAAACTTGAGGCACTGTTGTCTTGGTGCTGGAATCCTTAAAACAACTAAAAGAATTTGTGAACTCAATAGTTAGTAGGGGTTGTCCTTGAGCAGTCTTGAAATACAGACAGTATTTTTTGAAAATAATGGAACATGTAACACATCAGTGAGTATGATAGAAGTAGTAGAGAGTTGTATAGAGCAAGAACCGATGTGTTGAATAGCTAGTCCAATGTCGCTACTTATTTGTAGAGAGTAGATCCATCATAGGTATAGAAGGAGGAGAGTTTGTTTAAGTCACTAGTGACATGGTGAGAAGCTCCACAATCAAGAATCCAGTCAGATGTTTTGGAGTTGAATTGGTAGGTTGAACATTGAAGGCATGAAAGTTCTGCTGAGATTCTGGCAGAGGTGCAAAAGTCTGATTTTGATTATGATTTGAGTCTTTTTTCATAACACCATCAACAATATTTAGCAGTGTGACCTATTTTTGTACAAATTTGGCACTTTATGCAAGGTGCAGATGGCACAGAAGATCTTTGTGATATTTGATTTTTGAAAGGAGGACGATGTCCTGAATTTGCAAATCCCTTAAAAATTTATCTTGTGTGAGAATGGGTATTGTTGTAATTTGGGTGAAAACCCCCTTTGTTCTTGTATGATCCATTAGATCTGACAAAATAGGCATTTGGGGAGGAAAAGAGATGGTACCGTTGATATCAGGTTTGAGCAATAAGTAGAGCTTCGTGACTCAGTAAAAGACCATGGACATCAGCAAATGTCAGATTATCATTTCAGTTAGCAGTTGTAACAACAACGATAAAAGAGTTGAATTTCGAAGTGAGGCCATTGAGAAATGTCAGAATCAAATCATCATCTCGCACAGGTGATCCAATAAAAGCCAATTCATCAGCAAATTTCAAATTTTTTGAAGAAATTCAGAATAGGAAGTTGCTCCTTTCGTCATTTTTTGCAATTGCCGACGTAGATCAGTCAGATGAGCTCGGGAGGTAGAAGAGAAGGTGCGGATCGATGTAATTCAAAGTTCATATTTTGTTGAGCATGACACTACTTGAGCTAGAATCGGCTTAGTGAGTGAAGATCTGATCCATTCTAGGAGTAGTTGATCATGCCTATGCCAAGACAAGTAATATGGGTTGAGTATGATTCTGCCATTAGGATCTGATATTGTAAAAAATAGCAAAAAAATTCAACAAAAATGTAAAATTCAATCTCCAAGTAGATTTCAATATGTAGATCATTTTCAACAGTTCAGATCAGTGATTGGAGTTTTCAAATTAGAGATACGATGTGGATCATGAGCGGTTTGGTGCTCCATTGAGCACCCTAGGCTATATATATATATCAACATGGATGTATTGATATTAATATTGGTATATTTGTTTTGATTATTGGTACTAATTGTGTTATTTGTTGTATTGATACGACTAGCAATAAGGGAGCTAGTCACAGAAAATCAGCTCTATATAAAAAAATCACATATTATAGCGGACTTCTTCCTTCCTCCGCTATAAAATTCCCATCTCAATTATATTATTTAATAAAGCTATTATTGCGAACCTTGCTTGAAAGTCGCTATAATTTGCCTCTACTATAGCGGAGTTTGCGAAAGAGCGACTATAATACCCCTATCCTATTATAGCGGGGTTCTGTGAAGGCCCGCTATAATATCCTATCTGTTATAACGATGTTGTGTTAATGCCCGCTTTTATTTCCTGTAGTTTTAATAGCGGACGGTAGTAACATTTAGCAGCCCCCCTTTAAAATCCTCTAGGTCCGCTATAAAAACCTTTATTAGTTAGCTATAAAAAGCCAAAATTATAGTAGTATTATCTTGTTCAATCTTGACTTTACTTGTTCTATTCTTTCCATCGATAAAAGAAGGGAGCTGATCCATCCATCGATACCTTCATCGTTACACGTGTGTTATGCATGTTAAACAAAATTTTATGCATTTTTGTATCGAAAAATAATTATGCATGCTAGACGAGTTGTTATGCATGTTAAGTTAAATAAAGAAATATCGATACCTCCATCGATGTCTCATCGTTTTGCATGTTAGACGAATTGTTATGCATGTCGGAAGAGATGTTATGCAGGTTAAACGAGTTTTTATGCATGTTTAAAATGCATAATTATTTTTCAGTACAAAAATAACATGCACAACGACTCATCTAACATACATAATAACTCGTCTAACATACATAACAACGAATCTATGATACCTTTTTTTCATAAAATAAAGCAAGACAGAAGGAACGAAAGCGAATTAGAAAAAAATGGTGAACAATTATGACAAAAGTATTGGCAGAAGGGCTGTCAATGGGTACGATACGGGTCGGTGGAGGTATTTTCGTACCCGTGCTCATATGAAATTGATCATAACCTTATCCTACCCTTAACCGTTAAAATTTGATTTAAATGTATCCTACTCTTACCTGTTAAAATTATAGCGTAACAAATAATGGAAATGGTGATATTTGTATAATTATTATTTTTTTCTATTTTTTATAAATAAACTAGCAAAACTTATTTAAATAATACAAACGTGTCTCTACATAAATATAATATAAAAATATAAATGTAAATATACAATCGATTCCAACTCATATCATTTTGTAAAACAATCAAATTAACATCAAAATATTTTGTCTCTTATCTAATTTTTCTACTAGTATTTTTTATAATTTACCCTATAGGAGGGTATGAAATAGCCTTTATCTGAGCCCCTGCCCATTTAATTAACGAAAAGAAATCTTATCCATACCCATTTTCGATTATCTAACGAAAAAAGATTCTTACCCATATCTGTATTATCGAATACGATATGGATAGGATAAAATGAGTAAAAGAATATCGTTGACGATCCTAATTGACATCCTACTCCAACTTTATCCACCTGGATGATTTCTGACGAGAAGGGCATCTTACTGTATTTTTGTGGCGGCGACTTAGACCAATTCTTTTGTGGGACTTATAGCATGATCAATATTCGGTGAAGTATTCGTAAGATGAAATAACAATCAAATGGTTTATATAACTTCGAAAATTGCACACGTAAATTTCGAAGTTATGTAAATTATTCAATTGTTATTTTAGCATGTAGAATATTTTGTCAGAGGAGACCTCACTTCTTCTTCAAAAAAAAATATTTTGCCACAGGTGAATTACTTATAATGCCCTCTTCATTTGATTTACACACCGATGTATATCGGCTTGAAACACGTTATTTGTTGCTGCCGACAATTACTCGTTATTCTGGTCGGACCAGCAAAGGGCTGCACTTAATCAGGACCGTTGGATTAAAAATCGACGCTCGATCGCTACTGATATGATTCAAAAGATATTTTATAGCATTAAATCGAAATCATTAAATTCTAATCCAACGATCTTGATTGAAAGAAAGCTTTCTGCTGCACAAAAAAGTGCAGCATAGGATTTTGTTCCTATTCAGGTCAGGAGCGGTGTGAATCCGAATCCTCTGGTCCTGTTTTTAATTGGGACCTGTCTGGTCCCAATGAATCTGGACCAGGAGATTAGGATCGTACGATTTGAATTAAAATGCCTCCAAAAATAAATAAAAACAAAAATCGTTGCCTCAATTATAAAAAATAAACAAAAATCTCCGTACTAACAGACACAGTTCAAATCTGATGAATCCTACGAGCGAGAGCAACAATATCCAACGAAAAATTACAACATTATAAATAAAAGGTTCTAAGGATACTAATTTTTTTAAAAAGACGTTACTCACAGGTAAGCCTCCAATTTTGGTGTAGTGATCAGCGCATTCACGGTATAAAGCAAGGTAGTGCCATAATCAGTACACTAAATGTACTTTCCACTACATAATTCTTGAATTTTAACCTTAAACAAAATAAAGCGAACCTTGCATGATTCATGATTGTATGTATGTCCGACTGTATTGCTGAAATCTCTCAAGACATACCTCATCTAAACGGCGTCTCCTAAGAAGAAACAACAAAAATTGCTTTATTTTAGTAAAATGATACACAAACACGAGAACCAACAATAGAGAGACACTTAGGCATAAGCACTTACTTTCTGGGGATCTGTATTCGCTCTGATTTTGAGACTGAATAGGTTCTGAAATCAAGCTTGTTCCATTGATTGAAAATAAGTCCATCTGCAATATGCAATATAAATAAGGCGAATAATTGAGATTAATTTAGGCCATTAATTTTTATATGTAAGAATGGCTCAGGTGAATTGATGGCAATGAGTTCAAATAAATTAACTGCTGCAGAAAAACCTGACGGCTTTGATTTCATTAATATAACTGCTTGTAAGTTAAGATTCATAGCTGACTCACTCATGGATAATAGTTTCAGCAAATTAAAAATTGAGAAATGCTCTTGTGGCTACTGATACTGGTAGAGTGCCACCAACAATAGTGTTGCAGTATTGATATTGTCGAATCAACAGAGCTACTGCCATTACACTTCCAGTCTTACATAATTAGTACTACAAATAGAATAATTAATCCATTGCGAGCGTGTGCGTGTGTTGGTGTGTGTGTGTGTGTGAGAGAGAGAGAGAGAGAGTACGGTGAATAGAGGAGGAGAAGGGAGAGAAAAGGGAGGTGTCTGTTAATACATATATTTTTGTTCTATTATAATCGGAGCAGCATTGTTTTTTATTTTATATTTGAAGGTGTTTTAATCGGAACCGTACAATCTTGATCCTCTGGTCCAGATTTATTGGGACCAGACAGGTTCCAATTAAAAACAGGACCAGAGGATTCGGATTCGGAGCGGTGTCTCTATCTTATTAGGCTATTAGCTATTCAGCTTCGGCCCGTTACGGTGCGTGAATTGATCTAACAAATGGGCCCGAATACTGGGCCGATTTGGAAGATATGTAATGGGCCTAGCCTATTAATGCCCATTTGTCTTCATTTTAGCATTTAAATTAGGATTCCTGGTGAAGTTCTAATCTATATTCCATCTCCAAAAATGTACTAATGTATTGGAACTCTCTAAATTTATAATGGATTTCTGATATTCTATTTCCATTGAATTATTATTACATGAAGTTTCCATTGATTACCCCTTAATTAAACAGACTGTCACATAATCTGATGACCACCACCAAGTTACTGACTATAAGAAATCCTATACAAAACCATTTTATTTTCTTCTACAAATATAACAACAAATCCATTCAACTACAGCTGTATGGTGACACCGCGCGCGCCGAGGTTACTTAGTTGCTGCTGCATGGTGACATCCCCTGAGGCCGCGCCGGCGTGCACTATGGTCTCATGCCTTGTTGCATCAAACTTCTCACCGTCACCCCAAAGCGCATATGCCTCCTCTCCATGTGCAGCGTCGTCGCCAATCATGAGCTCATTGTCTGACATTCTCAACGGAATAAACCAACCTATGGAAAGAAGAATAGTGGTGGTGGCCATTATATTCCATACAATAACAAAGAGAGCTCCTACAAGTTGCTTGAAGATTTGCACCAAACCGCCACCATAAAAGACCCCCATCTCGTTTTTACTTGGGAGGTCAAAGCTGGACAGCTCGGGTAGAGCAAGGAATCCTGTAAGTACTCCGCCTAGCAATCCTGCAACCGCGTGTGTGTGAAAAACGGCAAGTGTGTCGTCAACTTTCTGAAGTAGCGACCATTTTTTGTGAAGGATCATCATTGTGAACCATGGTACACTTCCTGAGAAAATGCCCATTAGTATCGCCGACCATGCATGGACGAGACCTGTGACAGTAACATGTATGTATTTAAATTCTGATATCGTAATTGACTTATTGGATAGTATTTTCTGTCAGTTTATGAATGATTGGAATTTGATGAGAACTCATAAGAAACCTGCTCCAGGAGTAATGCAAACGAGGCCGGTCATCATGCCCTGGATGGCGCCAATGACTGATGGTTTCTCAAAGAAAATGACATCAAGGCAAGTCCATGTGAGGAGGCTAGTTGCAGTACAGATATGTGTGTTAAGCATGGCAACTGAAGCAGTTATGTTGGCAGCATAGGGTGCACCACCATTGAATCCGGACCAGCCCAGCCATAGGAGCCCCGCACCGGTAATCATGAGTAAAATGTTGTTTGGTGAGAACCTGTCCCTGTCACATTTCAGCCTTGGACCAACCTAGCAATGCCAAAGAAAGTTGTTAATATATATATATATATATATATATATATATATTGCTCCTTTACAAATTCATGAGAACTGCACGGAGTACTTGAGTTTAAACGAAATTCTTTTCTACGTTACCCAGTAGGCAGCAGTGAATCCTGCAATGCCAGAGGAGAGATGGATAACATAGCCACCCGAGTAATCAATAACTCCCCATTGGTAAAGGAATCCTCCACCCCATAAGCTAAATGCACCGACTGTGTATGAGAAGAGCAACCAAAGCGGTGAAAAGGCCATCCACGCCTTGATGTTCATCCTCCCGAGCACGGACCCGGCAAGCAATATTAAAGTAATCGCAGCATACATAAACTCAAAAATCACTAGCGTAGCTTGCGGGTAGTACGGCTCGGTCATGTGTGTTTCTATTGTGCCATTGTGGAAGAAATGGGTTGAGGCAGGCATGCTTGCACGCCTAATAAGGTACGACTGCCCGAGTGCTGGCCCAGCTTTTCCCCAAAAAGGGAGCAACCGTTCGCCAAATGCCATCCGGAATGCAAGAAGCACCCAAATTATGAGGGAGGAAGCAAAGGAGTATAATGCCATGAAGGCTGAATTCACCGCCCATTTCTTTTTGACGATACTTCCGTATAGAACAACCAGGCCCGGCATGGATTGGAGACCGACAAGCGTGGCACAAATCAACTGCCATGCATTGTCGCCTTTGTTTAGCCACACTGGTACAACTGGTGGATCGGGCAGGTACGCAAAATTATCAGCCATAGCCGTAGGTGAAGATCAGAAAGTTCTGATTGGAGAGAATGTGTACGTATTTGGTTAGTTATGATGAGAAGCGGTGTACTGCCTGCACAGTGCATATATAATGAAGTTCGTTGAGAATAAGATATTTATTGTATCATATATTATAAACACCAATTGCTAAGGATTACGTTGTGATTTGTTCCTTGAACGGGATGGAAATCAAGTGTACTAGAACATTTATACTAATTAAAAAAGACAACAAATTACTATCTCAAAACTGTTAATTACTACTAATAATCACACCTGCGTGATCTCCTACTTCAGTACCATGGTTAAATGTACATCTTATATTGTATTCCTCGAGACAACAATCAATTGTCCCCTAGGACTTGAACCATTTGAGCGGACAGCAGTAGGCGGTACATCAAATTAGCTACAGGAAAAGTTGAACCGCCTAGAAGACAGGTCGAAAACATATATAATCTGCAATTAGCACAATAATCCTCTTATTTTAAAGGTTGATGTCTCACCTTCCGTTGTCAAATACCAGATTTTGTTTCGACTATTTTTTTTTAAATTAAATGCAGGAATTCATGAATTTTGAAACCAACTACCAGCTATAATGCAACGAACAAATAACAGTACTGTCTCAACAAACCCAGTATATACAAACCAATTCGACCAGGGGAGGAATCAAATAAAGTTATCAACTTTGTAAACAGTTCATTAATTTTGTAATTTAGACGTAAATTTAAAACATGTTCTTATTATGAAAACAATTTGTAATGTATGTTATACATTTTATAGTATTTTTACTAGTTTCTTTCACAAAGTCGTACATTTGTTTTCTATATTTTGTCCATGAACAACAACATAATATAAAAAATAAAAATAACTGAACACACAAAAACGTTGTTAATGTGTATCCAGACGAGACGTGCTTTATACACGGCACGTCATAAATAACATGACACATGTCCAGAGGCGGATTCAGAATTTCCGTCAGGGAGGGACAAGATCTATTACTTTTTTTCAGGGAGGGGCAAAATGATGCACATTTTTAAATATACATGGTTATTTTGCAAAAAAAATTAACAAATCATACAAATACACAAACTTATATCATGTAGCTCCACCCCTGCACATGTCTACACGAGTCACAACGTATACAAGAATTTTCTTCTATCATTTTTGGTAGAGGTGGCAAATCGAGAGGGTCGGGCGGGTTCGGGTTCGGGTCGGACGAATCGGATCAGTTTGACTTCAAAAGATTATTGGGTCATGGGTCTGATCAGGTCGGGTCGGGTCAGATTTCGGGTCATAATGCATTGGTATTTGTCGAGTTTCAAGTCTTTCGGGTTCGAGTCGGGTCGGTTTTCAATTATCTAGTTTCAGGTATTTCTCGGGTTTTGGGTCTTTCAGGTTCGGATCGGGTCGGGTTTCAATTATCTAATTTCAGGTATTTCGTGTTCAAATCGGGTCGGGCTTCAACTATCTCATTTTGGGATTTTTCGGGTTTCGGGTCTTTCGGGTTCGAATCGACTTGAAAAGAGTATCAGGTCACGGGTCTGATCAAATCTGGTCTGATCGGGTCGAGTCTCGGGTCATCTTGCGTTGGCATTTGTCAGGTGTTTCTCGGGTTTCGAGCCTTCTGGTTTCGAGTCGGATTTTCATTATGTCATTCGGTTTCGAACCTTTTGGGTTTGGATGGGCTTGAATTTCAGATTCTCTTATTGCAGGTCATCTCGATTTTTAGATTGCTGGTCATGTCGGGTCGGGTCAGGTTGGCGGGTTATGTGATCTCGGGTCATTTTAGGTTTCAAGTCATGTCGGTCCAGGTCGGATCGGGTATCAGGTCATCTGATGTCGGGTCTTTTCGTGCTTCGAGTCATGTCGATCAAGGTCGGGTCGGGTATCAGGTGATTTAATGTCGGGTATTTTCGAGTTTCGAGTCATATCAAATTAGGTCAAGTCGGATATCGGGTCATCTGATGTCGGGTCTTTTCGGATTTCGGATCATATCAAATTAGGTCGGGTCGGGTATCGGGTCATCTAATGTCAGGTCATTTTCGAATTTCAGGTCATATCGGGCTACTCCAGGTCGGGCGGGTTTGTCGGGTCGGGTCGAATTATGCCA
>CAXKVX010004370.1:0-16546 GCA_964058865.1 Eleocharis quinqueflora
GTGTAGCAAAATTCTTTTTGCTATTTATGAAGTTGAGCAAGGATCACTTCGCATGTAGTACTTAAATTGGTTGATTTTTATTGTATTGTTATTTTTATTATATTTCAATCGGTATTCTTTTTTAATGATAAAATTTGCTTATTTGTCATTTCTCTTTAGCATTAATATTTTATAATAGCAAGTGAATCATATATCTAAGTATGTATAGTAGTAACAACTGAAGGTCTGAAGCATATATCCAAGTGTTATGATACATTTAACAATTGAAACAAGATTAGAATGAAAATTAGCATCTCATGTGAAAATTTATGAAATTTGCATCTATTTTGGCATTGAAATATTCGAGTGTGGGAGGGTTTGAGGGACTCGCCACACGCCAACTACGAAGGTTCGACGAGGCACGCACGATCACGACTCGCACGTTTGGGCTTAGCTGCTTAGGGTTAGAGTTCGAGGCTTCGAACTGACAGTGATTTGCGACTCGGGTCAGAGGGGGGAAGAGAGGGACGATCCATTCGGAGTCGTTAAGTATGGCGAAAATAACGATTTGAAAAGAGAGCGAAGAGAGGATCAACGATCTTAGTTTGAGCCAGAAAATATTGAACGAATCTGACAGGGGTAGGCACAATATTAATCCAGGGGTAGACACCGTATTAAATATCATTGAGTGTATGACGAATTTTAGAATCCAGGGGTAGGCACGTGCCTACCCCTGTATAGTGTTGCATCCGCCACTGCTTCTGCCTCCATTTTGAAAGATCACAAACTTGTTTTTTATACCAGTATTTTTACATGTACAAATATATTTACAATGTAATATACTACTCATAAAGTAAATTGAATTGCCAATTCGGATGTGTTGTTTGAAGCGAATCTAATATTTTGAAGTTAATGTTGAACTTGAGAGGGTGAATAGAGTTGTTTAAAAATTATAGGGTTTTTTTTTTTGCAATTTAGTGCGCAATTCAATCTCTAATGGTAATTTCTAAGTTTCAACAATAATATGAGTTCAAATATAACAATCAGTATTGCTTATCTCAACAATTATATCAATATGTCAATTTTATACAATCAACCAGTTTGGCTTAATGTTGTTCTAAGTTGCGTAAGCGTAAATAATTGTAAGCAATTAAAGATCTAGCAATTCAATTAATGTCAGAATAATAATATAGCAATTAAAAATAAATAAAGGAGTTGAGTTAAGAAAGCACAACCAAAGCAATCATACACACGAGACATTGATATGTTACGGAGTCAGCTATTAACGAACCTACTCTCTGGAACTCTCGATCCCCCATGCGGTAACAAGATCGAGCCGTATGCACTAAACACCAAAGGTCTTTTACAAGAACCGAGATCTAGCTCCTTACACACAAATGATGGAGACTAGATCCGTAGAACACAAGAATAACTTGAAGGGTAAAAAAGCTTGATTATTCAATATATAAATTTGAGATAGTGGAGCAAGAATATTGCAGGAGGCTACAAAATCGTTGAGAAGTCATCAGCCAAATATCATATATTTATAAATTCTATATCAGACGCAATTAGGGAAAAAAATTGTAGCTTTATAACTAAAGCTATGTACAAATTTTGCGTTATAACGCTAGGTAAAAAATTCGAAAGATTCCTATTTTATTCAATTTTTCAGAAAGAACAAGATAGCATTATAATCCTAACTTAGTGTTAAATAACAGGTGACTTTGGCAATTCAGTAGTTAGCCAAATTATGATATGTTTCAGGGTATACCATTATAAAGCTACCTTACCGTTACCTAACGAGTGGCTCTGTTAATTCAGTACTTAGCCAATTTTCAAGTTTCTTTGGTCTGTCGTTATAATGCTAGGCCAGCTTTATGTAACGGGTGCCTCTGCCAATTTGGTACTTAGTCATTTTTTGTTTCTTTGGTTTACCGTTATGACGACTAACTAGCATTACGTAACTGGTGATTCTGTCAGTTTGGTACTTAATCATTTTTTTCTGATTTATTGGTATGTCGTTATAGCGCTAACTTAGCGTTATGTAAAAGGTGCTTCTGATTTTAAAATACTTAGCAAAATTTCTAATGAGTTAGGTGAAGCGTTGTAACGCTACTGAAGCGTTGTAACGCTACTGAAGCGTTACCTAACGGTTATCTCTGTCAAAATATGATCAAGCATTATCAAGATTTGTGAAGAATTGGGAAGCATACAGTTATTAAGTACCCACCATTTTTTTTAATTATTTTGGTGTGCTATCTTTGCTAAATTCAACTAACAACTATAATATATTTAACAATGATGAATCTCGTATATTAATTAAGGTTACCAAGATATTGGAGGGGCTTAAACCAAATAAATAAAAAGACCGAAATTTTATGTACTCTTAATTAAATTACAACATGAGTTAGAAAAATGCGGACAATAATTTTATAGTTTATAACTTTATATATGTAATATATACTATTTTAAAGAAAACAAATTTAAATTAACCTAAAAATCTCGAAAGACAGCCGTGTGCCTCTTTCCTGTAAAACTCCACCGTACACCTACAACTTAACTTTACAAGTTATGGAACAAATTTGAAAGTATATATACTCTTTTGAAAAAATCTACGGTAGTTCGTGTTTTACTTCTGAGATATTTCGAAAAAGAGAGCTTTTAAAATCAAAGCGTGGGTTTCGCGCGGAATTCGTGCGTCAGTACCAGTGAAAGAACTGGAGGAGCAAAACACGAGGTACTATATCAACGTCCTATACTTTTTGTTCTCCATTCTTTGTTCGTATTTTAGCACATGCATCTAACTTTCTTCTCAAATAGAAAAGCAAAAAGAACACACACACAGTTGGAAATTCGAACAGAAAAAAGATGTTCCTGCAAAGCACATTTTTCTTGTTCTACGGCGCTGATCGATCTCTAGTGGCGGATCCAGGATTATGATCAGGGGTAGGCACTATGCCACTATAAAACTTAAAATTGTCAAAATGTCACTCAGAATTTTTTTGTCAAAATGTCACTATCAGTCACTTTTTTTTTATAGAGATCGAGTGCGGTCACTATTTTGATAAATTTTTTCTGAATGACATTTTGACGATTTTCAAGTTTTATAGTGATATAGAACTAATTTTTCTTTAAATATTAGAAAATTAAATATAACTATAATATAATAACACCTATAAAATTAAATCAAATCAAATCGATGACGTTAAATCGAGCCGGCATACCCTAATATTTTTTGACAATGTGTTGTGTTCCTTCTTTCAATTTAGCATATTTCTCACACTGACATACTAAAACAGCGACTGACAAGGTTCAAAATAAAAATATCAGCTAATAATAAAAAAATAAATGAATCAAAGTAATATCAATTGATTAACCTTACGTAAACTGAACTAGAAGTCTAGGACCAATATGATCATATTGAAATAAAACTCAAAGTGACATTTTTTGTTAGATAGACTAAGTTGTGTAGCAAAATTCTTTTTGCTATTTATGAAGTTGAGCAAGGATCACTTCGCATGTAGTACTTAAATTGGTTGATTTTTATTGTATTGTTATTTTTATTATATTTCAATCGGTATTCTTTTTTAATGATAAAATTTGCTTATTTGTCATTTCTCTTTAGCATTAATATTTTATAATAGCAAGTGAATCATATATCTAAGTATGTATAGTAGTAACAACTGAAGGTCTGAAGCATATATCCAAGTGTTATGATACATTTAACAATTGAAACAAGATTAGAATGAAAATTAGCATCTCATGTGAAAATTTATGAAATTTGCATCTATTTTGGCATTGAAATATTCGAGTGTGGGAGGGTTTGAGGGACTCGCCACACGCCAACTACGAAGGTTCGACGAGGCACGCACGATCACGACTCGCACGTTTGGGCTTAGCTGCTTAGGGTTAGAGTTCGAGGCTTCGAACTGACAGTGATTTGCGACTCGGGTCAGAGGGGGGAAGAGAGGGACGATCCATTCGGAGTCGTTAAGTATGGCGAAAATAACGATTTGAAAAGAGAGCGAAGAGAGGATCAACGATCTTAGTTTGAGCCAGAAAATATTGAACGAATCTGACAGGGGTAGGCACAATATTAATCCAGGGGTAGGCACCGTATTAAATATCATTGAGTGTATGACGAATTTTAGAATCCAGGGGTAGGCACGTGCCTACCCCTGTATAGTGTTGCATCCGCCACTGCTTCTGCCTCCATTTTGAAAGATCACAAACTTGTTTTTTATACCAGTATTTTTACATGTACAAATATATTTACAATGTAATATACTACTCATAAAGTAAATTGAATTGCCAATTCGGATGTGTTGTTTGAAGCGAATCTAATATTTTGAAGTTAATGTTGAACTTGAGAGGGTGAATAGAGTTGTTTAAAAATTATAGGGTTTTTTTTTTTGCAATTTAGTGCGCAATTCAATCTCTAATGGTAATTTCTAAGTTTCAACAATAATATGAGTTCAAATATAACAATCAGTATTGCTTATCTCAACAATTATATCAATATGTCAATTTTATACAATCAACCAGTTTGGCTTAATGTTGTTCTAAGTTGCGTAAGCGTAAATAATTGTAAGCAATTAAAGATCTAGCAATTCAATTAATGTCAGAATAATAATATAGCAATTAAAAATAAATAAAGGAGTTGAGTTAAGAAAGCACAACCAAAGCAATCATACACACGAGACATTGATATGTTACGGAGTCAGCTATTAACGAACCTACTCTCTGGAACTCTCGATCCCCCATGCGGTAACAAGATCGAGCCGTATGCACTAAACACCAAAGGTCTTTTACAAGAACCGAGATCTAGCTCCTTACACACAAATGATGGAGACTAGATCCGTAGAACACAAGAATAACTTGAAGGGTAAAAAAGCTTGATTATTCAATATATAAATTTGAGATAGTGGAGCAAGAATATTGCAGGAGGCTACAAAATCGTTGAGAAGTCATCAGCCAAATATCATATATTTATAAATTCTATATCAGACGCAATTAGGGAAAAAAATTGTAGCTTTATAACTAAAGCTATGTACAAATTTTGCGTTATAACGCTAGGTAAAAAATTCGAAAGATTCCTATTTTATTCAATTTTTCAGAAAGAACAAGATAGCATTATAATCCTAACTTAGTGTTAAATAACAGGTGACTTTGGCAATTCAGTAGTTAGCCAAATTATGATATGTTTCAGGGTATACCATTATAAAGCTACCTTACCGTTACCTAACGAGTGGCTTTGTTAATTCAGTACTTAGCCAATTTTCAAGTTTCTTTGGTCTGTCGTTATAATGCTAGGCCAGCTTTATGTAACGGGTGCCTCTGCCAATTTGGTACTTAGTCATTTTTTGTTTCTTTGGTTTACCGTTATGACGACTAACTAGCATTACGTAACTGGTGATTCTGTCAGTTTGGTACTTAATCATTTTTTTCTGATTTATTGGTATGTCGTTATAGCGCTAACTTAGCGTTATGTAAAAGGTGCTTCTGATTTTAAAATACTTAGCAAAATTTCTAATGAGTTAGGTGAAGCGTTGTAACGCTACTGAAGCGTTGTAACGCTACTGAAGCGTTACCTAACGGTTATCTCTGTCAAAATATGATCAAGCATTATCAAGATTTGTGAAGAATTGGGAAGCATACAGTTATTAAGTACCCACCATTTTTTTTAATTATTTTGGTGTGCTATCTTTGCTAAATTCAACTAACAACTATAATATATTTAACAATGATGAATCTCGTATATTAATTAAGGTTACCAAGATATTGGAGGGGCTTAAACCAAATAAATAAAAAGACCGAAATTTTATGTACTCTTAATTAAATTACAACATGAGTTAGAAAAATGCGGACAATAATTTTATAGTTTATAACTTTATATATGTAATATATACTATTTTAAAGAAAACAAATTTAAATTAACCTAAAAATCTCGAAAGACAGCCGTGTGCCTCTTTCCTGTAAAACTCCACCGTACACCTACAACTTAACTTTACAAGTTATGGAACAAATTTGAAAGTATATATACTCTTTTGAAAAAATCTACGGTAGTTCGTGTTTTACTTCTGAGATATTTCGAAAAAGAGAGCTTTTAAAATCAAAGCGTGGGTTTCGCGCGGAATTCGTGCGTCAGTACCAGTGAAAGAACTGGAGGAGCAAAACACGAGGTACTATATCAACGTCCTATACTTTTTGTTCTCCATTCTTTGTTCGTATTTTAGCACATGCATCTAACTTTCTTCTCAAATAGAAAAGCAAAAAGAACACACACACAGTTGGAAATTCGAACAGAAAAAAGATGTTCCTGCAAAGCACATTTTTCTTGTTCTACGGCGCTGATCGATCTCTAGTGGCGGATCCAGGATTATGATCAGGGGTAGGCACTATGCCACTATAAAACTTAAAATTGTCAAAATGTCACTCAGAATTTTTTTGTCAAAATGTCACTATCAGTCACTTTTTTTTTATAGAGATCGAGTGCGGTCACTATTTTGATAAATTTTTTCTGAATGACATTTTGACGATTTTCAAGTTTTATAGTGATATAGAACTAATTTTTCTTTAAATATTAGAAAATTAAATATAACTATAATATAATAACACCTATAAAATTAAATCAAATCAAATCGATGACGTTAAATCGAGCCGGCATACCCTAATATTTTTTGACAATGTGTTGTGTTCCTTCTTTCAATTTAGCATATTTCTCACACTGACATACTAAAACAGCGACTGACAAGGTTCAAAATAAAAATATCAGCTAATAATAAAAAAATAAATGAATCAAAGTAATATCAATTGATTAACCTTACGTAAACTGAACTAGAAGTCTAGGACCAATATGATCATATTGAAATAAAACTCAAAGTGACATTTTTTGTTAGATAGACTAAGTTGTGTAGCAAAATTCTTTTTGCTATTTATGAAGTTGAGCAAGGATCACTTCGCATGTAGTACTTAAATTGGTTGATTTTTATTGTATTGTTATTTTTATTATATTTCAATCGGTATTCTTTTTTAATGATAAAATTTGCTTATTTGTCATTTCTCTTTAGCATTAATATTTTATAATAGCAAGTGAATCATATATCTAAGTATGTATAGTAGTAACAACTGAAGGTCTGAAGCATATATCCAAGTGTTATGATACATTTAACAATTGAAACAAGATTAGAATGAAAATTAGCATCTCATGTGAAAATTTATGAAATTTGCATCTATTTTGGCATTGAAATATTCGAGTGTGGGAGGGTTTGAGGGACTCGCCACACGCCAACTACGAAGGTTCGACGAGGCACGCACGATCACGACTCGCACGTTTGGGCTTAGCTGCTTAGGGTTAGAGTTCGAGGCTTCGAACTGACAGTGATTTGCGACTCGGGTCAGAGGGGGGAAGAGAGGGACGATCCATTCGGAGTCGTTAAGTATGGCGAAAATAACGATTTGAAAAGAGAGCGAAGAGAGGATCAACGATCTTAGTTTGAGCCAGAAAATATTGAACGAATCTGACAGGGGTAGGCACAATATTAATCCAGGGGTAGGCACCGTATTAAATATCATTGAGTGTATGACGAATTTTAGAATCCAGGGGTAGGCACGTGCCTACCCCTGTATAGTGTTGCATCCGCCACTGCTTCTGCCTCCATTTTGAAAGATCACAAACTTGTTTTTTATACCAGTATTTTTACATGTACAAATATATTTACAATGTAATATACTACTCATAAAGTAAATTGAATTGCCAATTCGGATGTGTTGTTTGAAGCGAATCTAATATTTTGAAGTTAATGTTGAACTTGAGAGGGTGAATAGAGTTGTTTAAAAATTATAGGGTTTTTTTTTTTGCAATTTAGTGCGCAATTCAATCTCTAATGGTAATTTCTAAGTTTCAACAATAATATGAGTTCAAATATAACAATCAGTATTGCTTATCTCAACAATTATATCAATATGTCAATTTTATACAATCAACCAGTTTGGCTTAATGTTGTTCTAAGTTGCGTAAGCGTAAATAATTGTAAGCAATTAAAGATCTAGCAATTCAATTAATGTCAGAATAATAATATAGCAATTAAAAATAAATAAAGGAGTTGAGTTAAGAAAGCACAACCAAAGCAATCATACACACGAGACATTGATATGTTACGGAGTCAGCTATTAACGAACCTACTCTCTGGAACTCTCGATCCCCCATGCGGTAACAAGATCGAGCCGTATGCACTAAACACCAAAGGTCTTTTACAAGAACCGAGATCTAGCTCCTTACACACAAATGATGGAGACTAGATCCGTAGAACACAATAATAACTTGAAGGGTAAAAAAGCTTGATTATTCAATATATAAATTTGAGATAGTGGAGCAAGAATATTGCAGGAGGCTACAAAATCGTTGAGAAGTCATCAGCCAAATATCATATATTTATAAATTCTATATCAGACGCAATTAGGGAAAAAAATTGTAGCTTTATAACTAAAGCTATGTACAAATTTTGCGTTATAACGCTAGGTAAAAAATTCGAAAGATTCCTATTTTATTCAATTTTTCAGAAAGAACAAGATAGCATTATAATCCTAACTTAGTGTTAAATAACAGGTGACTTTGGCAATTCAGTAGTTAGCCAAATTATGATATGTTTCAGGGTATACCATTATAAAGCTACCTTACCGTTACCTAACGAGTGGCTCTGTTAATTCAGTACTTAGCCAATTTTCAAGTTTCTTTGGTCTGTCGTTATAATGCTAGGCCAGCTTTATGTAACGGGTGCCTCTGCCAATTTGGTACTTAGTCATTTTTTGTTTCTTTGGTTTACCGTTATGACGACTAACTAGCATTACGTAACTGGTGATTCTGTCAGTTTGGTACTTAATCATTTTTTTCTGATTTATTGGTATGTCGTTATAGCGCTAACTTAGCGTTATGTAAAAGGTGCTTCTGATTTTAAAATACTTAGCAAAATTTCTAATGAGTTAGGTGAAGCGTTGTAACGCTACTGAAGCGTTGTAACGCTACTGAAGCGTTACCTAACGGTTATCTCTGTCAAAATATGATCAAGCATTATCAAGATTTGTGAAGAATTGGGAAGCATACAGTTATTAAGTACCCACCATTTTTTTTAATTATTTTGGTGTGCTATCTTTGCTAAATTCAACTAACAACTATAATATATTTAACAATGATGAATCTCGTATATTAATTAAGGTTACCAAGATATTGGAGGGGCTTAAACCAAATAAATAAAAAGACCGAAATTTTATGTACTCTTAATTAAATTACAACATGAGTTAGAAAAATGCGGACAATAATTTTATAGTTTATAACTTTATATATGTAATATATACTATTTTAAAGAAAACAAATTTAAATTAACCTAAAAATCTCGAAAGACAGCCGTGTGCCTCTTTCCTGTAAAACTCCACCGTACACCTACAACTTAACTTTACAAGTTATGGAACAAATTTGAAAGTATATATACTCTTTTGAAAAAATCTACGGTAGTTCGTGTTTTACTTCTGAGATATTTCGAAAAAGAGAGCTTTTAAAATCAAAGCGTGGGTTTCGCGCGGAATTCGTGCGTCAGTACCAGTGAAAGAACTGGAGGAGCAAAACACGAGGTACTATATCAACGTCCTATACTTTTTGTTCTCCATTCTTTGTTCGTATTTTAGCACATGCATCTAACTTTCTTCTCAAATAGAAAAGCAAAAAGAAAACACACACAGTTGGAAATTCGAACAGAAAAAAGATGTTCCTGCAAAGCACATTTTTCTTGTTCTACGGCGCTGATCGATCTCTAGTGGCGGATCCAGGATTATGATCAGGGGTAGGCACTATGCCACTATAAAACTTAAAATTGTCAAAATGTCACTCAGAATTTTTTTGTCAAAATGTCACTATCAGTCACTTTTTTTTTATAGAGATCGAGTGCGGTCACTATTTTGATAAATTTTTTCTGAATGACATTTTGACGATTTTCAAGTTTTATAGTGATATAGAACTAATTTTTCTTTAAATATTAGAAAATTAAATATAACTATAATATAATAACACCTATAAAATTAAATCAAATCAAATCGATGACGTTAAATCGAGCCGGCATACCCTAATATTTTTTGACAATGTGTTGTGTTCCTTCTTTCAATTTAGCATATTTCTCACACTGACATACTAAAACAGCGACTGACAAGGTTCAAAATAAAAATATCAGCTAATAATAAAAAAATAAATGAATCAAAGTAATATCAATTGATTAACCTTACGTAAACTGAACTAGAAGTCTAGGACCAATATGATCATATTGAAATAAAACTCAAAGTGACATTTTTTGTTAGATAGACTAAGTTGTGTAGCAAAATTCTTTTTGCTATTTATGAAGTTGAGGAAGGATCACTTCGCATGTAGTACTTAAATTGGTTGATTTTTATTGTATTGTTATTTTTATTATATTTCAATCGGTATTCTTTTTTAATGATAAAATTTGCTTATTTGTCATTTCTCTTTAGCATTAATATTTTATAATAGCAAGTGAATCATATATCTAAGTATGTATAGTAGTAACAACTGAAGGTCTGAAGCATATATCCAAGTGTTATGATACATTTAACAATTGAAACAAGATTAGAATGAAAATTAGCATCTCATGTGAAAATTTATGAAATTTGCATCTATTTTGGCATTGAAATATTCGAGTGTGGGAGGGTTTGAGGGACTCGCCACACGCCAACTACGAAGGTTCGACGAGGCACGCACGATCACGACTCGCACGTTTGGGCTTAGCTGCTTAGGGTTAGAGTTCGAGGCTTCGAACTGACAGTGATTTGCGACTCGGGTCAGAGGGGGGAAGAGAGGGACGATCCATTCGGAGTCGTTAAGTATGGCGAAAATAACGATTTGAAAAGAGAGCGAAGAGAGGATCAACGATCTTAGTTTGAGCCAGAAAATATTGAACGAATCTGACAGGGGTAGGCACAATATTAATCCAGGGGTAGGCACCGTATTAAATATCATTGAGTGTATGACGAATTTTAGAATCCAGGGGTAGGCACGTGCCTACCCCTGTATAGTGTTGCATCCGCCACTGTCGATCTCCGTTGTCTTGGAAATATCTTGAGAGCTTTAGATTACGGAATCAAGATCTTGTGTCGCGCGGTATGTGTCGCACAGGAGATCTGAATTCTTTACTTGCTTTAAAATTCGTGCAAATTAAACTTCAAAAATGCGAACTCCCTAAATCAAATTCACAGCGTTGGTCCCGCGCGGCAGCGTTGTTTTGATCGCATTATTTGGTCCCTCCATTTTCATGTGATCCATCCTCTTTTCAAAAGCTTGATAGAATGTTCATCTTCTGGAGAATTATCAAATCCATATCAAACACAACGTTTCTATAGCATGATTATGATATAAATATGAGCATGGCTAAAATAATATGCATAGTACACCCAATTTCGTACTATGCATATAGATATAGGTCATTAAATTGAGATTTAAGTTGTTCAATAAATTCTTCATATGAAAATATTGTAGGAAATCAAATTTCGTGATTTGTAAAGCTTTCTTGCTATTTTTTAAATATTTTTTAAAGACAGTTCAGATTTAATACTACAAAAGTGTCATTTCTGAGCTGATTTTAAAAAATAGCAAGAAAGCTCTAAAAATCACGAAATTTTATTTCCTACAAGATTTTGATATGAAGAATTTATTGAGCAACTTAAATATCAATTTAATGACCAAATTAAATATAAATTGGCGCATAGTACGTTATGTGGTGTACTATGCATATTATTTTAGCCATTCTCTATAAATATTTATTGAGAATTTAAATCAAAATTTTGAATAAAAAAACATACTTTGAAGTTTGAGCTGTTCAAACATTTCGTCCATATCTATTTTAGATATGTATATAAATAATTATCACCATATATACTTCAAATTTTGATATCTACATTTTTCATCAGTACTCATGGATCAAAGGTTTTTAAAGCATTATTAAACGAGGATCAAAGTGCTTCAATAACTGTGATATAGAAATATGATCAGAATGACTTTCGAACATATAACATTTCATATGAGAGATATTATCATAGAAAATGTATCAGGATGGGCGGATCCAGGATTTTCGTCAGGAGAGGCAAGATTTATAAAAAAAATTTCGGGGGGGGGGGCAAAATTACACAGATTTTCAAATATACATGGTTATTTCGCAAAAAATTTGATAAATCGCATGAATACACATGCATCCGCCCCTGTGTATCAGTTGCTCGTGTTTTGTCTCTGAAATGTCTATGATAATATCTCTCATATAATCAACGCGCGTCCTCTAAAATGATAATTAGTGTCTACCTTCTCTTATAGTCAACGCGCTGTCAAAGCTGAGATCGCGCGTCAGTTCCAGCGAAAGAGATGGAAGAGCAAAACACGAGACACCGTATCAGCGTCCATTATCATAACCACTTGTCTTAAACATAATTATCAATCGAACAAGTAGCATACATGGAGAATTATATGAACTCAACTATGTTGTCGCATTCTGCTCAAAGTTTTCTTTCAAGCAAAGACTTACTTCCTAATTAAGTAATATGTCTTTAAAATTTTGATTCATAAGAAATTATATTTTAAATTATAAAGTTGTGCTAAACAAAAAAACAAGTTATCAAGAGTGGAGAATCAAATAAAAAAATGAGAATAAGGTAAGAAAGAAATAAGTGAACTTTTTGCTGTCTGCAGTGGCGAATTCATGACTATGATCAGAGAGACGAAGATAGACAACAATTATTATAAGAGTATAAATTTTGTCAAAATATTGAATACCATAATAATTAAAAAATACAGTTTACATATCATAAAATGAAATATAAATAAAATATAATAATACCAACAAAATTAAATCAAATCGATGATGATAAATCGATTCGACATATTCTAATATTTTTTACAAGATGTTTTGTACCTTCATTCAACTGAGCATATTTATAGCACGGATAGAGTAAAACAACAACTTACAAGGATCAAAATAAAAATATCAACTAATAATCAAACAAAAATGAAAAGAGTCACATCATTGGATTAACCTCAGTTTAACTGAACTAGAAGTCTAGGACCATATGGTCATATTGAAATAAAACTCAAAAAGACATTTCTGAACTAGATAGACAAAATTATGTAGTAGCATTTCTTTTGATTATTTATGAAGTTGAGCAAGAATCACTTCACATGTAGTACTTAAATTGGTTGGTTTTTATTGAATTGAGATTTTTTTATTATATTTCAATTTGTATGTGCTTTTACTATGAAGTTTGTTTGTTTGCCATTTTTTCTTTAGCATTATTATTTTATAATAACATCTGAAGCACATATCCAAATATGTACATTAATAATAATTGTAAGTCTGAAGCACATATTCGATTGTTATAATACAGTAAAAATTGAAACAAGAGAACGAAATTCGCATTTCATGTGAAAATTTATGAAATTTGCATCAATTATACATTGATGAAGTACTGCACTTCAACAATTGTGGTTAGATTAAACTTAGAACAATTGGAATTTGAAAGAGGACAAGTTTATGTCCTGCTCTTATAGACGAGACAAAGAGAGATGTGCCTCTGGGCCAGATAGCACCGCCCAAAAATTGTGAAGAGGTGCATGAAGGCCGATGCAGAGGAGAGAGAGTCGAGTGTGGGAGGGTTTGAGTGACTTTTCAGGAGCTAGCAGCGAAGATTCGACGAGGCACGCGTCACGACTCGCAAGTATGATGTAGTCGCTTAGGGTTAGAGTTCGAGACTTCGAGCTAACGGTGATTCGTTACTCGTGTCAGAGGGAATGAAGTGAGGGACGATCCATCCATAGTCATTGAATCTGGCGAAAATAGCGACCCGAACTCGAATAACATACATAACAACGTGTTTAACGTGCATAACGATGCACATTGACGCACGTATCAATTGCGTATCAATGAAGCGTGTCTGTCTATCAGCTCCCTTTTAATTATATGTATTATTTTTTCAATGTAACTTAATTTTACATACATCGAACAGAAAAGAGGTTTCTTCCTACAAAACAAATTTTCTTGTTGTACCGGCGCTGATCCATTATCTTGGAAATATGTTGAGGGCTACTAATTTTGGTTACATTTTTTTTATTGAATAAATTGAGTACTAATTTTGGTTACATGACGTCTAATAAATTGTATACTTTTTTGGATCAATATCCAAATTTTCTTTGTTACCTCCATCCCAGGAAATGAACAAAAAGGAGGCCATTTTTGTTTCCCAAAATCCTTTAAATGATATAATCCAACTTGTAATGCACCTTATTTTCACTTCATGTCTTCATCCCTCATATTTATATGACCAACTTTTGGTATGCATATAATAATTTGTTTTGAGAACAGAATATATTTTAGTATGCATCTTTGATACCATATATAGAGCATGGCTAAAATAATATGCATAGTACACCACATAACGTACTATGCATATAGATATAGGTCATTAAATTGAGATTTAAGTTGCTCAATAAATTCTTCATATGAAAATATTGTAGGAAATTAAATTTCGTGATTTTTGGAGCTTTCTAGCTATTTTTTAAATATTTTTTAAAAACAGTCCAGATTTAATACTACAAAAGTGTCATTTCTGGGCTGTTTTTAAAAAATATTTAAAAAATAGCAAGAAAGCTCTAAAAATCACGAAATTTTATTTCCTACAAGATTTTGATATGAAGAATTTATTGAGCAACTTAAATATCAATTTAATGACCAAATTAAATAAAAATGGACGCATAGTACGTTATGTGGTGTACTATGCATATTATTTTAGCAATGCTCCCATATATAATTGATTCAACAGAAAGAAAATTTTACATGGGACGCTATTAGTTTTTTCAAAGGATTTTTTTGAAAAAATAGCAAAGGAACAAAATATTTATCCTTATTACCACACTATGGGGGACAATTGCATCATAAAAGGTACATAAACATAAATGTGAAGGTCAGATATGCAAAAGAGCCAAAAAATATAGTACAATTAATGTCCTTTGGCAGCTTATGTGCTTGTCGTTTGCTTTTCTTTACTGTATATGATGCATGAATCTGCGCATTATTAGGTTGGGAAAGGAAGATTATTTGAAGGAGATATTTTTGTTTTTTTTTAGTACAGTTGGTTAGACTTAGACCATATTTCTCTCCACTTGTGTTTCAACCTTATCCCCTTTCAGAAATAAATTTACCTGGCCTGCCTTGTTTTTTTTACAGAGGTTGAATTTCTAGCTACTGTAACTATTTAATTATATAGAGCATTACTAAAATAATATGCATAGTACATCACATTTTGTACTATGTATATATATAGGTCAATAAATTGAGATTTAAGTTGCTCAATAAATTTTTCATATGAAAATTTTGTAAAAAATATCTAATTTAAAAAATAGCAAGAAAGCTCTAAAAATTTCAAAATTTTATTTTCTACAAGATTTTGATATGAAGAATTTATTAAGCAACCTAAATATCAATTTAACGACCAAATTAAATATAAATGACCGCATAGTACGAAATGGGGTGTACTATGCATATTATTTTAGCCATGCTCAATTATATAACATCATGTATTCATGTGCATCCTGAATTTCTGATATTATATTGGAAATATCTTAGAGTACGGACTCGAATCAGCTGTAGCGCGGAAATATCTTAAGAGTACGAATCTGAATCCGTTATAGCGCAGTATCGCGCTACAGCAAATGAAGGGTCTGGATCGATCGCCAGCTCTGCAAATCAGCAATCATTTATATTTTGGCATGAATCTTGATGCAATCAATGAAAATCAGACGATCCAGATGTTGCGCTACATCGTCCCGCACAGCACCAGATCTGGTTCCCTTGGTACATATCTAATTGTGATATCATCATATATGTTGTTTGGTTGGTAGTACTAATTCCAAGTATTATATAATGCTAATATATTGTTTAATTGTTTGCCATATTCAAAATTTATGGGGAAGGTAATATCTCCTTCTCTATGTATTTATTTAAGATCAAAGGTACAATCAACTCCACAGAAATTTTAGAAAATTTTGTTATAGATAATATCATAATATTAGTAATATATCATTTCTTTCATTTTTTGCTAAACAATATTGATTTCTAGTTTTTTTTTTTTTACCTTGGTAAATTAGTGACCTTGTCCATTACTCTACAAAGGATGCATAATATTAAACATCCACCGATACCCCTTCCAAATAAATAGAATTATATGATTTTTGGTAAGAAGTAAGTTTATTTTAAAAATAATATAATCAAAGAAACAATACATACAAGTATGTTGGAGCAACGAAGTCCGTTAGTTTTAATACAAAAAAAAAAAATTGATAATATAATTTATGTTGCTGTAGAAGTTATTATAATATAATATTTGTATGATTTATAGTATGGTCGGTTCCAGCTACATCTGATTGTATATATGTGGACTAATATTTTTATGATTATTTTGTACGCTTTTTGTTTGTTGTGTGTGGATGGCTGAATGAGACTGCAATAAATGAATGTCACTAAATTATTTC
>CAXKVX010004371.1:0-19506 GCA_964058865.1 Eleocharis quinqueflora
GTGTTTTGGAATAAGAAAATTTGTGTTGTTAGATGATGATTCGGTTAAATACTCAGTTGTACGTTAAATAACACACATGACCCAAAATTGACCCAAACAGACGTATTGCTTCTTGCAATAATATTGGCTTTATGTCGGTGGATATTTTGGAATTAGATAATGTTTGTGTTATTTAATGAAAGTTTCCCTGTTGAGAAAATACTCAAAGAAATAACATACAAGTGCCAAAATTTACTAAAGTAATCAGAATTACAACTATAAAGTCGTGTTTATTAAGTTTTCTATAAAACATGACTAAATAGTTATATACTCTAGAAAGTGAATAAGTTATCTTATATACAGAAAATGAAACTTCTTACTGACAATATTGAATATTTCTTCATTACCTTCAACTCTTCAAGTATTAAATCCGTTTTAGTACAAATGAAAATTTGAAACAATACAGAATTAAAAATGGTAATGTTCGAAAATATAAAGTTAAATTTGTCGGTAAAAGGCTTCATATATAAGTTATAAAGATTTTTCTTTAAAGATTCTTTAAATGGATTAATGGCACTATGTTTGAAAGTTTTGAATAGATATTAAGGATGCAACTTAAGAATTTTTCATAAGATTATAAGTTGCACAAAGAAAATAATATCTATGCAATTAAAGGATCTCAATAAAAGTATTATCAAATTGTGATCTAATTAAATATTGATAAATCAGACTATTCGAGTTCTGTGGGAGTAAGACATGTCTTAAAGAATAAGGATTAATACTCCTAATCGAAATCAAAAGCAATAAAGTCTAAGTATTTTGTATATGTCTTATAAGCATTAAATATGTTGATATATGACCATAAGGTTATTGTGTTGTATAACGACATATTCAAAAAAATACTTAGTATTTATAAGATCTTTTACGAAATATTAAAAGGACTTATAGCAAACGAAAGAGTAATACTTAGTGTCAGAATTTGGAAAAGTTTTGAGGTCATACCAAATCTGATTCCAGATGCATAAGATGTCACTCTAATGAACTCAGTTATGAGATCATTCAAGTTATATTGAAATAAAGAAGCTATGCATAATACTAGAAAATGTTGAAATATTAATTTCCTAAAAGGAGAGAGCAAAGACGGAACATACAACAAGTACAGGTTTCGTATTCACAAAGTTTTGTGGAAAATGTGGGAGCCTGATTTTGTGAAAATGTTTGTTCTATGTAATTTACAACAAGTCGTAATATATGCAAATTACATATCTCAATATATTGGAAATTAATGACGACACAGACTTTGTATTCACAAGGTTTGTGAAAAATTTTGGAGTTTGATTTTGAGGAAACGTATGTTCTATGTGACTTACAACAAGTTGTGATTTAGATTCAAGCCACACCTCCTTGTTTAAAGTTTTGACCTCATTAAAGTAGTGATGACCCAATCAAAAATAGGCACGTATAATCACATTCTCGTGTAATTTCTGAACTATATGACCAAAATCTAATTTTATGTCATCCATAAAATATTTGGTACTGTGATTTTTATCGATAAAGCCACGAAGGAACTGTGGTGACTATCGTCTAAGTCTTGTGCTGGTATGACTGGTGTCTTGTGCTGGTATGACTGATGGACCGAATTGTTTAAGAAATACGAAAAGAAAGACAGAAAAGTTAAAGTAATCTGCAAATTCAAAGACACATGTAATCAAAAGGATCACACTTGTCCATGTGGTAGATTGTTGAATTTGAGACGTCAATTCCAATAAATAAAGTTTGGACTACGTGTTATATGATTACAACGTGTCACATACTGTCACGTAATATTACGAGGAGTAATATATGGATATGCCAATTAAAGTGATTAACTGATATACAGTGGCATTATATGTATTTCGCTAAGATTTTGGGCATGAATGCATATAGAACTTTAAATTAATTATAATTGTTAATGAACCAATTATGATTAATTATACTATATATTGATGTTAGTGTAAAGTCAGAAATATTATTTGGGTCAAATCCAACTCAAATTGGATCAAAGCCCAAGCAAAATAGATCAAACGCAAGTCTAAAGATTTGGCAACAAATCTTCTGATTTTCAGAAGATTTATTGCGGCCGCAATAGCCCTCATTGCGACCGCAAGAGACTTGACAAATTTCCTACCAAGTCTGGATACCAAGTCAATTGCGGCCGCAATGAATTTTATTGCGACCGCAAGAAACCTATTCCAAGGCAGTTTTTGGCTGCCTAGATCTGCCGTTATCTTTTCTGATTGAATAATATAATTATCATACCAAATTCAAGATCATTCACAGAATGAATATTAGAATTTGGAAAAAAATTGGAGAGAATATAATTTCAAATATTTGATGAATATTTGATAATTAATTCGGCATTTTTCCAAGTTTACACTAATGTCTCTATAAATAGTCCTGAGTCAGCACTTGTTTACAACGTTCGGTTGAAAAGATAATTCCCGGTTATCAACATAGGACACATATGCTGTGCATAGCCACCTATCTACCCATTATAGATGTACTTCTTGGTTCAGTTCGTGGCCTCGAAGAAAAGAATGGCACCAGAATAAAACAAACGGGTCGCTTACGCCCAACGAGACGCTTCCGCACTTCCACCGCAAGATTGGCTCCATTGAAAGGATGATTGTTCAAGAGGGACCGTAGAGGTGAAAGGTAAGTAATTCGCTTCCGCTCTTTAATTTATTTCACTCACGTCGCAACGATTTTAATTGAATTGATTGTTTGCAAATTGTGTTAGATTAGAAAACAGTTAATTGATATGATACCTTAATTGAATTGCACCAATCGTTCTACAACCAACAGTTTGTTCATAGGATATAAAGACATGTTTTTAGCAAATTGAAACAAGTGGCGACTAATTAAAATAATATTTAATAATTATAGAGTAATATGATATATTGCAATAAAATAGTTCAGAATCATAAAGGCGAACCTTCTAAAATCATTAATGTGATAATTAAAAAAACTTTAGCACATTTATAAAATTGTTAATTCGATGTTTATATTTTACTCTTTAATGATGAAAGTTAATTGCGAGTTTTTAATTAATTACATGATCCGTGTAAAGAGCAAAATAGGTACAAAATAAGAGGCAGATTCAAAATTTTCGTTAGGAAGGAGCAAGATCTATCAATTTTTTCTTTAGAAAAATAAAAGGGGAAATCATGTTTTTGCCACCCAAAAACACCCAATTTGCTTTTTTGCCACCCAAAAACCTCCTCTTGCTAATTTGCCACTCTAAAACACTACTAATTTTTGTTTTTACCCCTAATCATGTTTTTATCATTTCTGAAAAATAAAAATAATCAATATTTATTATAATACCTGAAATACCCTTACTCTTATAACCATACGTTGGCAGTAAGGATTGCTTTGAAACCATCGTCGCCAACACTGATCCTTCCACCATTGATCAGTGAACCCATACCATCGTCGCCAACACTGATCCTTCCACCATTGATCAGTGAACCCTACCATCGTCACCTCTCCAACGACACAGTCGACTCGCCAACACCATCATCGCCTCTCCAACGGCCTCGCCAACGCTAACTCACCCTCGATCTGTGGCCTCTCCAATGATATCTGTCGTCGCCTCTCCAGCAATATATGCCGTTGCCTCTCCAACGCCCTAGCCACAACCCTAACTCACACTCGATCTGTGGCCTCTCCAACGATCTGTCATGCAACGCCATCCTAACAAATCCACCTCGACTGGGTCCATGTCGTCCAGCACCCCCAGCCAAATCGAAGTGAGGGTCTGCCCATTGTGCGTTGCCCCTACTGCGGCATCGACGTGAAGAGACGCGTGAGCGGCACACTATTGAATCCAGATCGAGTATTCTACACATGCATAAACTAACAGCTGGTAAGCTAATTGTCTGTTTTTGGATTTTATTTGCTGAAATTGTATACAAACCTGAATTGGATTGGGGTAGAAATCAATTGGTTCCCCTACTGGTAAACTAACCCTACTGTATAAACATGTTTGTAGAAATTTCTTGAACAAATCGCAGGTTTGACGGATTGATTTCTTTCTTGAACAAATGTCTGTGAACTTTCTTTATGGATATTGATATATTTGTTTTATAATATGTTGTAGACTAAATACTGAGGTAATTATACTGTTCCAGTACTTCAAAATGTTTGGCACTAGATTTTGAGTTGTCTTGTACAAAATAATGAATGAGAACATCTGATTTCTGTATTGTTGTACCAGTCCAAGCTGTAATTGTCTGTGTCTAACACATATCAAATGATTATCAATTTTAACTGTTTCGATAATTTGATTTCAAAGGTTCCAATGTGCAAATTCTGGATGTGGGAAGACGAGTATGAATCATATCTTCGTGGCGCAGGATTTGTAAGCGTAGAGAGCAATTTTCAGAATTCTAGAATTGAAGCGCAATTGGGGAAGATTATTGTACTTAATGTTATAATTGTTGTTGTGCTGATTGGCATTTTATTTGTCATGATTGTTGTGTTAATTGCAATGATTATGAAGTAGTGGCATGAATGAATTGCAATGTTGTAATGAACATTTCTTTTCTTTCCCTTTGAAACCACCGGCTGTAATGAACTTTGATACCAAATATTTGGCATGAATGCATGTACCTTTGTGCTTGTTTTCACAAAATTTGCTTTGCGCTAAAGAATAGAAGAGTGCACTAGACTTCTTTTCGATACTATTTTTATTGTGCTCTCTCTCCGTTGTCTTTGTTATTGTTCCCAAGTACAAGATCATAACACCTCATAAGGATACAAATTCGAGAAGCAACTCAAATGTTGTACCAAGATAATACACCTGACTGGACTGAGATCCAAAAGAAATTGGTTCGTACTTGCTGATATATATTACCTAGGCTGCATATCAAGCCATTCACATCCAAGAACATTAAGAACATTAAGAACAATTGGTTCCTTGAGTACCAACTCAAAGGTTGTACCAGCAAGAACAAAGAACAAACTCAAAGTACCAAATCTCCAACAATAACAACTCTCAAAAAAATTTAACAGCCAAAAATTCAAAAAGTACAAAAACTCTCCTTCAGAATTGCTGTACCAGCAGCATCCTCATCACTCTTCTACCGATCCTCCATGCCTCCTTTGCCTAAAAAAAATTGCAGTAACAACAAGAGTGATTTTTTAATTTTCAGCAGAAACAAAGAAGATTGCAGTACAAGATACCTCTTGTTGTTCTGAACATGGTCTTGTTGAGTCTCACCATCCCGTTGAGTCCCTCCATCCTCAACAATTGGTTCCTTACATGTTCTTTCTTGATGGCCATATTTTTTGCATCTCTTACATCGATGTCTCCTTTTTCCCAACTCTAGACATCCAGGGATTCTTTGTTTTCTAGGCCTTCCGGGAGGTCTCTTCGTCTTAGGTGCCGAAATGACAAAATCAGGATCAACTTTCACCCATTGGGATACGTTAGAGATGGGTCTTATCACACTCGAATATGCAACTCTGAAGCGCTCAACGGAGTAATACTCGTGCACGTAATCCTCTATGCGGGCTCCTCTCATTGAACATATAAATGCAAGTGCATGGATACACGGTTTGCCGCACAGTTGCCACTCTCCACACGTGCATTCTTGCTTATCTAACTCAACCGCATATAGACAAGGATTGCCACTAGAGTCCACTCCACTGACCTCTGCACAAGTATCACTACCTCTACTTATACATGGCTTTCCCATATTCCTACTCTTTGAGTGAAGTTCTTGCATTATACTTGGAAGAATCAAACCATGCATTTGGCTTCCCTCCATCCTCCGTTTGTCGAATGTGACCATAATTTGCCACCTTATTTGATTCAAGAGCTCAATGACATGCAATTCCTTCAAGTCTCTTATCCAACTGTTGAAACTCTCGGATATGTTATTGGTCACATAATCACATTTCGTCATCAAGTTGAACTTGCTTCTGCACCATAGTTGCTTATGATTCTTTTCAAGGTACTTAATGGCATCTGGTGAGAACTTCTTAATCTCATTCAAGTGCTCCTCGCACTGCTCCGTGGTGTATGCCTTTGATGCTGGCCACATGTTATCTTCATACAATTTACCATGAAATCTCTTTGAAAAATTCTCCATCAAATGTCTCATACACTCTCTATGTTCTGAACCGGGAAATATAGTTGAGATTGCATATGCCAATCCCTTACTGGCATCAGATGAGATAACCAAACCCGACATATGTCCTATTGCCTTCTTCAATTGAGTTGCAAACCACTTCCAGTTTTCAGTTGTTTCCAAGTCGAAAACACTATATGCTACTGGATACAAGGAATTTTCGCCATCAACACCTGTAGCGGCTGCCAACTGTCCCTTGTATTTACCTGTGAAGTGATTTTATACATCAGAAATTGTTCAATATAAACATTTAATTTTAAAGAGTAAAGTAATGACACTTGCCATGCAGAACGGTTGAATCAATCGCCAAATATGGTCTACAACCATGTAGAAACCCATATATGCACGATTTTAGCGCCACAAACATCTTGCTAAATCGAATCTTATTGCCATCAGACTCACAATCTATCTCTACGATGCAACCAGGACATCTCTTTTCTAACTCTGCTTTGAAATTGTACACCAATTGAAAACTCTTCTCCCAAGATCCGTGAAGATGGTCAAAAACAACTTTCCTTCCCGACCAAGCCTTGTTATAACTCATTTTGACATGAAATTCATCTTCTAACTTGTTCCTTACTTCCTTTGCTCCAGCTGATGGATTCTTCTTCAACCAACCTCCAACCCTGTCTGATACCCAATTCCAAAATCAATTATTGTCATTAGTTATGATATTGCACTTTTTAGATAATGAGTTTAATGTTAAACAAAGCAATGCATACCATGAAGGTTTTCTCGTCGTCTCGAAGCCTAGAAGCACGAATTCTCCAAAGACAATTTGGATGTTTGCATTTTGCCATGAACATTTTCTTGTCTGACTTCAATGTAGCATATTCGAACTCATTTTTTATGGCAAAATGCCTTAATGCTTTTCGGAAGGTATCAGCATCTGCAAATACGGCATTAATCTCTATTATTAGATTTTCAGGATCATGTGCTATGCCTCGTGCAGTCTCTTCTAATGGATCATTCCTTTCATCAATGAACTCCACACCCTCTCTTGCATCTTCCAATGACACATCAATTTCATCGTTGAACTCCACATCCTCTCTTGCATCTTCCAATGACATATCAATTTCATCATTAAACTCCACATCCTCTCTTGCATCTTCCAATGTCACATCAATTTCATCATTGAATTCCACACCCTCTCTTGTATCTTCTATTGCCTCATTCATTTCATTAGTGTACTCCACACTACATTTTGAACTTCCATCCAAATCACACAATACTACGTGAAGGATTATCTTCCTTTCAGATTCATACATCCTAAACATTTCTGGTATTTGCGACTCAAGCAATAATTCCACAACTCTAGCCTCATTTTTATTAAAATACCATGTTTTAGGTATTTGACAAGTGCCCCAAGATACATCCTCTCGTAAATCACTAATCAACTCGCACAATGAAAACTTGTCTGAATCCACCACCCATTTCAATGTTCTTCCCTTCACATACGTCTTTTTATCGTCATTTTGCTTGTTCCAATATCCTTCTATCTTGACATCTAAGCGAAAAGTTGTTTCTGGATCGTACCTACACATAATTTACTCCATATTAGTTTCTGCAAATATTTATGAAAAGATTTGTATGGTACTGTCTAAACATAATACTGCATTTCAGTCTAAACAAATTGCCGACATTGCGTTAGTTAACATGATTATCACTATCTATCTACGTTCTATCTTTGCTTGCAATGGTTTCCATGATTCTCATTATCAACAAAACAATGAGGATACAATTTCTGTCATAATTCAGCAGCAAAAAGTTGGAGAAATAGCAATTTTACTGGGTATCAGAATTCAACAACAATGTCATGGATTTCAACGCAACAATAATAATCATTTTTTGTTCAAATAACAATCAAAATACAAACTTACTCATCAGGAATCCATGACATATTCGAGTAATCCAGTACAAAAGGGGAAATCGCGATTTTACTGGTAACAGAACTGATTTCGCGATTTTGTTGTTTTCGCGATTTGCTGGTTTCGCGATTTTGCTGTCGGGCACCTCTGTCTTATACCATCATTCAATCACACAATATTCATTCAACGATGTTACGATCATTCATGCTGTCGAGCGATTTTATGTTGGCGGGAGACGAAGCGTCGCAGTGTAAGGTTTAGGGTTCGACGGGAAAAACACCAACAAGAATTAGTGGTAAAAATGTGATTAAGAGTAAGGGTATTTCAGGTATTATAATAAATATTGATTATTTTATTTTTCAAAAATGATAAAAACATGATTAGGGGTAAAAACAAAAATTAGTAGTGTTTTAGAGTGGCAAATTAGCAAGAGGAGGTTTTTGGGTGGCAAAAAAACAAATTGGGTGTTTTTGGGTGGCAAAAACATGATTTCCCCAAAATAAAATGATACATATTTTTAAATATGGATGATTATTTTGCAAAAAAATTTGATAAATTATATAAATACACAAAATTATTTTGTAAAAAAATTTCAAAAAAAACGGCTGCCATCTAACACCTCCTTATGCTTTCTAATAAGTGTCTATTAATTACGTGACGCTAGGAGACAAAATTTTGACAAAAAGAAAATAGAAATTTACTGTTAAGTGACAAATTTCTACTTGGAGCACAATCTTCAATTCTTCATTAATCGTTGATACAAAGCGTCAATTTTTTGTGTGCATTTGTATGCAAAAAAGATTCTTTCTCAAGTGACACAATTTTAATCGGTGTAATTTTGTATTTTCGCACTAGCAAGCTCTACGTTTACTTTCCTACTTACGATGGATATTTTGGATTTCATTTTTAACACAGGATTTCGGACTGTATTTTCTCACCCGTCCGAGTAACATCTTAAATTTAGATGCTAAGTTCTATCTAGTGTAACGGTGAGTTACAAGATTTTCATGAAAGAGGTTTGGAGTTCAAATTCTGCTAGAGATTACTTTTAGAGAGGAGTTTTAAGTTTGTTTTCTAATTTGTTTGTGAGTGCGTGTGTTGTAAGCCTACGAGCATTGAATAAAAAAAAACATCTTAAATTTAGATCAATAGTTTGATTGCAACAAATATCTACATCGCAAGAATCAACTTCTGTATAGTGGTTAAAGTAATGCTCTTTCAAAAAAAGATTGCATATTCGAAATTTTGTTTTGAATGATCTTTTATAAAAAAATTAAATTAGACTTGGAGCAAACACTTTGTTTCTTCTAAAAAAATAATATCTCGATTGTAAATCAACCCCCTTAACATAAATTAATGCTCGTCATTTAGTATCTTTATTTAGGTATTATATTAATTAAATGAATGAATTCATCTCATTGAAATTTAATAATTTTAAGGCAAAAATTTAGGTACTTCAAAAGATAGGTACATTGAATACTTTAGTTCATTTAGGCCGTCCAATTCATCCAAATTGGTGAAAAGTGATGTCTTGAAAAACACAACAAAAATTAAAGTGAAGAACTAGAGTATCCAATATACTCATCTTTTGCAGTACTCAAATTTTTGCCTAATTTTAGATATCAATTTCAAAATATTTTTATTTTTATAATTTCAAATTTACTGAAGCAATAATTTATAAATAACAAATAGCGAAATAATCTTCATTACAAAGATGGAGATGTTTATATACATATTGTAAATAATTTGTGTAGTTGTGTGACGTTTAAAAAATACTTGTTAATTTAGAAAGATTGATAAATTAGTTCTTATTCTACATTTTATAATTGTAATGTCATGTCAACATATGCACGTGAAATAAGGATGTCGTAAGAAAAGAAAGATCAGAGCTAAAGATATTTTAAGAAGTTTTCACATAAACTAAAAAATATTTAAAATTAAAATTAGAGATATTAGATAATCTAATAAAGTTTCGTGCAATTTAGTATGTTTGAAGGACATCGTTGCAATATTATTATATCATAAATTTATGGCAAAATTTATGGTACTATAAAATATTAGTACATTGAATACTTTAATTTTGATCCGTTCAATTTATCGATATTAGTGAAAAGTGGTTCATTGAAAATCACAACAAAAGTCAAAACGAATTACTTTTCACCAATTTCAATAAATTGAAAGGCTAAGATTAATTAAACTTTTATATTACCCACGTTTTGGCTAAATTTATATATTGATCAAATTAATAATTAATGACAAAAATTTAGATATTCCAAAAGATAGGTATACCGTATACTAGGTACTGACTCATCTGAGTCGTTAATTTATCGAGATTAGTAAAAAGTGATTCACTTTAATTTTTGCCACCTTTTTCAAAAATCACTTTCACCAATCTCAACAAATTGAACTGTTAGGCAGAATAACCTAGTGTACTTATATTTTAAAATACCCAAATTTTTGCCGTAATTAATTTATACGAGTAATTGTAAGTATGAATTAATTTAGATTTACATGCGGATTATGATACTGACAGTGACAGGCTAGTTCGGAGCGTGCAGCCACCTATGCCGTATCCTAACTGCTACGCTTCTTAGTATTACCGGCTACATCCGGTTGAATGGCCGCTTCCACCGGCACCTCCCCGTTCCCAAACTTAAATACGGCCACCCACTTTACAATTTGCACTTCTTTCGCTTCCGTCGAGAAATGCAAACTCCAACCGAGAAATTCACGACGTTTTACTCTTTTGACATCGTGTCCGGAACAGGCGTATGGAATTAGAAGCGAACAGATTTTGTTTCGAGAGAACATGTCATATTGTAGTATAAAAGTCGTGACTATTGTAGAGGTGAAAGAGAAAGAGATACTTGCGGCCCGTCATCTCATCTCCACAGGAATCCTATGCACATCCCAGTGATTGCACCTACTGACACTGACAAGTGGGTCCTACCTTTTCTTCTTTTTCGCGACTTTTTTATTCATCTCTTTTCAGACTCTTGACAGCCGTTTGAACTGGTTCTAATCTTCTAATCTTTCATCTTTCTTCCAAAGGGTCGAAGGAATCGAAATCGAAAGTTCAAAACTCTTGCAACTTCCGTCTAATCTTTGGATTTATCTTAGATTCATATTCATTGGTTTGAATGGTTAGTTCACTTGATGCATTATTTCTCTCTCCCTTCTTTTTTCATTTTAAAATTTCAGAAATTGGTTTGTTCTTTGTTTCTCTCTCTCTTTTTCCCCCTAATTTTTAAACTAGTATTGTTACATTTTGCTAGCTCAGATGTTTATGCTCTCTCAGGATTCGTAATGACTCATATCTCTTCTATTCAGGTACGAAGCAGCATTTCACTACCCTTTTCAGAGTTTTATCTCCAATTTAGTTCTTTTTGAATTTCAAATTCTTATCTATTTGTTTACATGATGAACTGGTTCAATCTACCTCATCTAGCCGAAATTCGGGTAATCGCTGTTTGTTATTTTTTTTGCAATATGAATTATTTTACATACTTCCTCACAATGTCATTTGAATTTTGTTGAGACTAGGGTTTTTCCCAGTAACTTGAGCTCTGTTGACTTGATTGGAGCCCTCAATGGCTGACATGGACACTGAGGTGAGGCCGGTGCTTGTGCCGGGAGGGAACAAGACAAGACCAGTTAAACCGGTCCCCACAAAGCCCTTTTCAAAACAATCAAACCTGCAAATGGTGAAGTCTAAAGAGCAAACTATTATGAAAACCCCATCTCCTATCTCAAACCCTCAGCCAATTCTCAAAAAGAAAGAAGCATCTCTACTTAGAAATCTATCTCTGGATGCCTCTTGCTCATCAGATGCATCTAGCGATTCATCTTGTAGCCAGCCATCTAGTGCATCAACTAGTAAGAGCCGCCGCGCTGGTGTGGTGATCCGGCCGAAGAAAGAGGTGGGCAAAGAAGCAAAGGTAGAGAAAGAAATGATTACTGCTGCATCTCAGGATTTTGTTGAAAGAAAGCGACGGTGCAGTTGGGTCACAGCAAATGCCGGTAAACTTATGGTTCCTTATCATTTTGGCTCAATATAGAATTGGTTGTTTGCTGATACTTTGGCCAGAATAGAATGCAGACAACTTTTCAGTTGGTTAGCTGATCAAAATCTAGGATCAGAATACCATGTTATGATAACTATACTGCATTGACACCATTTCCGAAGTAGTTGTGCTGACAGTAGTTGTTTTATGTTTTTTCTTGAATTAAAATCTACCTTTTTATTGTGCTCAGAACAGAAAATTTATTTGTTTATTTTGTTCTTATCTTCCATTTGTTTCATCTTTTTCTCTGTTGTAATAGAGCCATGTTATGTCACTTTCCATGACGAAGAATGGGGAGCTCCAGTCCATGATGATAGGTTTGTCAAAAAATAAAAAGTCAAGTTTTAAACAAAAATCTAGTTGTCCTATAATAAAATTATTTTGTATATATTATTTTTAGGAAATTATTTGAGCTTTTGGTACTATCTGGTGCTCTAGCCGAACTGACTTGGCCGGTTATTCTGTGCAAAAGACACATATTCAGGTACTCCCAAATCCTAAAACATAGTACAGGAAAGAAACATAAACAAAGTTTGAATTACTGTGAAACTTAACATTAAATGATGTTTAATTGTAGGGAAGTGTTCCTGGATTTTGATCCCCTGTCAGTTTCTAAATTAAATGAGAAAAAACTACTCTCAGCTGGAAGTCCTGCCAGATCCCTCTTGTCAGAGCCAAAGCTCCGTGCAGTCATTGAGAATTCACAACAAATTCTAAAGGTTTGGAAAATTTGTCATTGCAAGTATCATGGTACCAATACATGCAAGTATTGATGATTTACTGACCACAGAAAGATTAATTTGGGCTTATAGCATGTAAGATTAATATTCAATATCATTCAACATCTATCAATAATCCCAATAATTCAATTTAAAAGGTTGAAAATTGACAGAGGTTAACAGCACTCCCTGGATCAGTACATATCATCTTTGTTTTCTTTTGGAACTGAAAGCCTGTTGCCCAAGACATTAAGAACAAAATAGAGATATCTGGCACACACCTGTTGGTGTCAATGAGTCCCTATTAGAACCTGATTTGGCTGCTATGATTTTTTTTAATTTAAATGTTTCATTTGCATTTTCTTGTTCTGTAGATAATAGATGAGTTTGGATCATTCGATCGGTACATCTGGGGCTTTGTGAACCACAAACCGATTGTCAGCCGATTCAAGTACTCACGCCAGGTGCCCATAAAGACCTCCAAAGCTGAAACAATTAGCAAGGACATGGCACGCAGAGGCCTTAGGTGTGTGGGCCCCACTGTTGTGTACACCTTCATGCAGGTTGCTGGTGTGACAAATGACCACCTTCTCAGTTGCTTCTGCTTTGAGAAATGTGTGAACATGGTGTCAATTTGTCAGGATAATAATGAGGAGAAACCTTCTGACCAAGGTAAAAGATCAAGTGTTGAGGAATTGACGAAAGTTGTTGATGCGATTAGTGTGTAGCTGTAGGAATTTTTAACTGTTGATGTATGTTTGGTTTTAAAACTCCGCTTATGTTTTACATAGCAAGTCTCAAGCCCGAAAATGAGGAGGGTTGTGATAGGCTTGACGAACCCACTAAAAAATTCAGCCAATCTTATGGAAATGAAATCCAATAGAAGCTTTATTTCTAACTTATTCCAACTTGTTTGGAACAAAAGGCTTTGTTGTTGTAGTTGTTGTATGCATGTTTGGTTTTAAACTACTAGTGTTAGTGTTTTGTGCCACGTATGATTTGGTTTAAGCGTTTGAACCAACGATGCTTTTGTGCATAATTGTTCTATTATTTTAACTTTTTTGATATATCATATATGTATGTCTCTTTATTCATTGCCTAATATTATATGCATACCAAAGCTTAACCCAATTCCCTTTTATTGGATCTGAAACAAGGAACAAAGTACCGGTCTCGACCAGTAAATTAAGCTAACCCAAATTCTACAAATATTCAACAAGCAAGCAATAGAAAGATGTGCTAACACGTCCCCAAAAAGGCCTGTAATCTGGTAAATATTCCTACCAGCAAACTGGAAAGAGGCATGCTTATGTGCGGTTTCAAGGCCTCTTTAACTCGCCATTATGTTTCGATCCTCGTTCCAGGCGCATCATAGTTCCTGGTTCTCCGTTATGTTTCCTAATAGTTTCTCTTTTAATATTTAAAATTAGGGTGTTCCGAAACTCCACAAATAAAGAAAATAGAGGAAAGCACAACCGGATTGTATTATGTCCTTTCACTAACTACAGCCGACAGCTTTATTAATTTTCTTTGCTAAACTCGATCAAGAAAGAGGGATCATCCTGACAGAAAGAGAGCAGCAGCAGCCTACCACTACAGTGTAGTGGTACCAGTAAAATGAACCAACGACAAACTAAATTTCACAGAGAAGAATAAGATGTGCACTCTCTGCAATGTCAAGGTTAATAGAGATGAAATATTCGATTGCCGCTTTCCTGACAGAAACCAAGTAAAAAATATTGCAAGGACGAGTTCAGGTCAATATGGGCAAAGACATCAGAAGGTGCAATTGCAAAAGCCCTTCCTCATTTGGTATCAGTCATCCAAATGGTTTAGAGAAAGAAATGACCAAAATTGTAATACTGTAAAACTCATGGTCATTACAAGAGTACAATAACTAATAGTGGCTACCACTTTTATTTCTAACGACCATATATGATCACAGTCATGGTACAGGCTCCTTTATGACCAAATTGGTGTTTGTTTTATTACAGTGGTACTACTTACAAAAAAGACCAAAGAGTACCAGTACATTGACTTAATTTTCATCTAGTACTAGTAATAATGACCACCAACTCTGAACTTCCAAAGCAGGGCTTAGGTTAAACTTTGTCTCAATCATGTTGGAGGTGAACCTTTCTAATATATTATTGTCAATTTAAGTTTTCTGCTGGAACCATGATTCGTTGGACCTTCAATGGGTTGGCATGTCATCTGCTAATTATGTGTTGCAATTGGAGAAGAAGAACACAAATTTCTTCCATAGTACCAGTAGATAATTACATCTATTAATTAACAAGCTGTTCTATTTGTCAAAGCATACAACCCTTCTTAATTTCTTATACAATAAAAATAAGAACATCAAACATCAGTTCCTCTAGAAATCCTTCATTTCATATGCAACGATAACTTAAGGCTGGATAAACACAACTACACTTATCATATGTTTACCAGATACACAATATCAATAACTTACAAGAAAGGGAAATTGAAATTGAGCTAAACTCTCAGTGCAACTTGGTCTTGCCATGTAATCTTTCTCTTTCCCTTCCCATCCCTACAAACTAATGTTCTGACATCACTAGCCATTGCCTGTTCCCCTTCCAAATAATAGCTTTTCATCTTGTCAGGTCTAACAGGTTCTCGGGCTGCATTGAAGTCATCCATTTCATCACCAACCTGAGAAGCATAAATAATATATTAATACCTCTTGATTTTAATTATCATCATAAAGATCTTCCTATTCAAATTAAAAAGTGCAATTATTTCAAGAATTCTATTACCACAGGAAATTGTAAAAAAAAATAGCACAGAAGTTATTCATTACCGGTACACAAGCTTGGTTAAGATCTATGACAGATGCTCTAGGTGCAGGATCTCTATCTCTGGTTACTAATCCAGTTCCGTTAACCCGATTTGCATCCCAGTTATATGAATTTTCTTCTTTACGGCTCTGTTGCTTTCTCAGACGATGCTGGATTATTTGAGATGGGTTGTCAGATAAACTCTTGAATTTTCTCCTCAAGAACCTGCATAGATAAATTACAACCGTTATCAATTGCTTTCTCCCTAACCATGGACAAAAACCTTTTAGTTTGTGGATCGGTATATACACAGAACACTCGTATGGCCAGGTTAATGGATTGACAGGGGAAATATATATGAACATTGCATAAAAATATAAAAGAAAAATAAATCTATATTAGGAAGCACGACCAAGTTTTGGAACATGCCAAGTAGCATCCTGCCCAGTACAGTTAAAAAATCAGAGCATAAATTGACAACTACCATTCGTTACTGATGGTTGTGCAATATTCACCAAAAATAATTTAGGTTTTTGCTTACGAAATCAAGTTTCCTGTTATGCCCCATCACAGAATAACACCAAAAAAATTATAAGAGGAGAACCGGGAAGGGTAAAGAAGAAGAGGGAGAGAGTCTCACTTGACTTCAGCTTTCAGCTTCAGCTTCCTTTGCTTTGCCTCCATTAACTGTTTTTTCTTGGCTTCAGTTTCCTGGTAAAATCAACAAAAGAGAGGAATTGAGAAGTGTGAGGCCGATTTAGAAATTTAGAATAACACAATTAGACATCAACCCATTGAAATAATAAGAATAGAGTTGGAATCCCTGACTTTTTACAAACTCCAGAAACTAGAGACTTAAATAACACCAGATCAGAAAAGTTCCCCTTATAATTTTTTTTTTGTCAGAACTCGAATCAACAAAATCAATTCAAATCCTAAAAAGCTTTGCAAAAAAGTAAAAAAAGGAACCACATAAGAGCTGATAGAAAACCCACAAAACTAAATCTAAATATCAGATCTAACAACATCAAAACAAGGCAAACCCTAGATGAATAAATCGTTACCTTTAGCAAATCCTGGTAGTCTAGCCACAAACTGTGATATCTAAACTTAGTTCTGTCTCCATCTCCGACCTGGTAGGAAGATGTGGAAGGAGATGCCTCCGTCAAGAGCGATCTCTTATTACCCTTCTTCATGTCGTCTCAAGAAAAAAAAAGTAGAAGGAAGGAGTAGGAAGAAAGACAAGGAGAGAAGCCAAAAAGACAAAAACCTGGATAGAGAGAGAGAGAGGAAAAGAGGTAGGGGAAGGGAAGAAAGAAAGTCTGACGCTGAATGGAAAACCCCAAAAGGCCCCATATTAATCTTTGCACAGGGACTTGGGTATGGCTGGAGTTTTCCTCCTTGGTTAGTGAGAGAGAGAGAGGAGAGAGAGAGAAAGAGAGGTGAGGTGAGTTTCTTGCTAGAAAAGGGCATTTCTGGAACTTGGTCAGTGGTAGTTTCGTAGAGAGAGAGAAAGAGGGGGTTTGGTTTGGTTTGGTTGGTTGTATACATGGAAGAGTGATGCAGATGCATACATAGCAATATTAGATAGCATAGCATAGAAATCCATGTATGAATGATGTATATCTTTCTTTCCATCTATTCTTTCTTTGTCTGTGGAAATGTGGGTTTCTTTCTTTCTTGCTTTTCTTTCCATAAGGTAGATATTTGATGAAACATATTCACACAAGAAACAAAGCTTTTCTTTCCATCCATCAGAAATTTGGGGTGTAGACTTAGTACTAGAGTAGACATGCATTTCATCCTCTCTCTCTCTCTCTACCTTGAATTCTCTTTCTTTTTTATCGCTTGCTTTATTTATTGCTCCTCTCCATCCATCACTGCTCTCTCTCTCTCTCTCTCTCTCTGCCCCCAAGAGAGGAAAGTAATCGGAAACAGGGATAAGACTTCCAGAGTTGAAACCTTTTATATGCATCTCTGCAATTTAAACAAATTGTACGCTGAATTATGTAGTTTGCCCATCGTGCGTGCCACGCCAAATTTCTTCGTGAGGTTGTTTTTTTTGTATTTGAGCGTTACTACACAAAATATCAAAAACATCAAACAAGCAATATTTTATCTTTTTATTTTTAATTTTGAAATTCAAATAATCGATCTAAAATGTATAACTTGATATTTATATTAGAATTTTTTTGGAGATCAAATTTTATATTTCTTCATAATTTATTTATTATTTTTAAAGATAATGAAAAGATTAATCTAACCATTTTTTACCTTTCGATATGAAATATTTTTTCAACTCTTTAAAATAGTAAAGAAAATCTTAAAAAATATAAAATTCGGTCTCTAATGAGATTTTAATATGAAGATCAAGTCTTATGGTTTGAATTGATCGTTTGAACTTTGAATTTTGAGATACGAATGTGAAGTACTGCTTACTTGATGTTTTGTAAAGTACCGCAACCATGCTCTTTATATTTCTCATTACATTTTGAAATATAGAAGGATACATTCTTCGGAAGGTCACTTAACTTTTTACAAAATTCACATCTGATCACTGAACTTTGAATTATTTAATTTTAACTGAATTTCGATATATCTTCAAATTTAGCCATCTTCATGATTTTCCATTAAAATTAACAAAATATTAACATAACACCTAAACGATAATTATATTGGAAAGATTAATTATTACGAACATTTTAGAAGTAAAAAGATGTCTTTTGTGCCAGTTTTTTCATAAAATTTTTGGTCAAAAATGAGGGAGTGATTAAATTTAGAGATATATCAAATTTCAGGGTCCGTTTGGCAACCTCTATTCCGACCAGAATACCGGAATAGAGTGGTATTTCATTCCGTTGAAATGCCAAACACATTTTAGAATAACAGAATAGTATTGACCTTATGCTATTCCGATATACCATGGTGACGCTAGAATACGATATTACACTGTTTGGTATTCGCGAATCAACAAATTTAATTCTCGAACTGCCCTCTCGCGACTCCATTTATTATTTTATAAAAATCTTCTCTCCAACCTCTGTCGTACCCTTTTCTTTTCCTCCTTCTCTATCTACTGGAAACTCTCTTTCGTCATAGATCAACTCACCGAGAAACTTCTATTCGAAAAATAAAGTCGACAACTGAACTCTCCTCCATTCTCTGATCATTTTGACACCCGATGTTTGCGTGATATGTGCTCAATCTCCTCTTCTTCGGAACCCTAGTTTGAGGTACTTGTAGCGGCATAGTAAAGGTTTGTGTAATCTGTGATCATTTTCCCCCTTAAGTTCTCTTTTGTTTTTAATTTAGTGCTGGTTTATTGGATCCATTTTGGCGTTTAATGTTTGATTTTTAATAACGTACATGCTATACCATATAGATGTTTTTAGAGAAAGAATGTGATATTGACATGGTTAATGAGCTTTGTAAGTTCATTGCATTTTGTTTTTATCAATTTGTAGAGAGAACTTCATTTTTGGACCGACTTGATTTGTTCAACGTGGTTCCATATCAGCAATTGCTGGTTCACTATTGAAATTCCTTTCATTGTTCTTTTCCATCCCTTCACACACTCAAATGATGCTCTAGCATAGTGGTTTGTCAGTAAATCAATGACTTTTTAAACAAAAAAACTCCCTAGAAACTTCCAGATTTTTCCTAATATTGGGTATTTCGTCCTTACAGTTTGAACCTAAAGTCTGTGGCAAATTAAAATTGTCTAAGGCTGATTCTGTTACGAGTTTGTTGGATCTATGATCTTGAGATATTCTCTTTCTGGTTTCTCTAAATCATGTAAGTAGGTATCAAGAGTTGCTCTCATCTGGTAATTAGTTGGATGCGTGGTGCTTCTAATTTCTGTTATTAATGGAAACCAATGTCTAAGTCCAGTTGCG